>CAKNXH010000161.1:305130-348369 GCA_932178445.1 Andricus quercusramuli | reverse complement strand
CCCCCCCCCCCTCAAATTTTCGAGCACCACCCTTGACCCTCGAAGGCCCAAGACTCCTGACCGCAGATTACCCCTGATTCCTTGCTAACCTAACCTCAGTTTTTCAATTTGATTAAATCTCACCTCACACCTACGCTCAAGATTACTTTTTATCTCCCCAATTCACCCCACACAACCCTACTCACCTCTTCCGCTTTCGCCCTCACACTCCACTCTGACCTACCACACCAATTCCGTAAATCCTCTCACCACCTTACACTACCCACGTTCTCACTTCCGCCACCAACATGCAAGTCAGGAAGAGAACTAATTGTAGAGCTGAAATGAAAGCAGAAGGCTTGGATTGGTTAAAGTTGGTTTTTATTTGCAAGAAAGGAAGGCAGAGCTATGCAACTGCGCTCCCGAATATCGTATGAAGACTGATCTTAGTGTCGAGTGTTTCTCCTCGGTCCTAATACTTCACCCTCCGCGCGTCGGCGCTAAATTTGAACTTATTCTAAAAGTCATAACTAATATTTAAAAATATAAACAATTAGCCTCAAGCTCTGAAAATTAAATGAGTCACTTAATTCTATCTTAGCTTCATTTTTTGAAAAGAACCATAAAGCTTATATTCAACCCGAAAAAAACAAAGTTTCACTCTAAATTTAAAGTACTATTTATGTTAAGGAAACTTCTTATAATTATTTCAATTATAATATTTCTTTGTTTTCAATCAACGGAAACCATGTCCCGTTAATTCTACCATCTCTGATATCTTCTTATTAGTTATTTTCAAAGCAACATATTAATTTGTTTGCACATTGAGGAAGATCAATAACCCCAGATCGATTCATTGAAAATTGGCGGAAATATCCATTTTATAATAAAGCATATGACGTTGCGAACGATAGCTCCGCGAGCTCTTAGCTACTCAGAACCATCAAAGATGTACTCGTCACTAACCGCCGTTGGCGGAGGGACATATCTCACATGCGGCAAGTCTTTATGTGGCAATTCACACCTGCGGCATGTCTCATCTGCGGCATGTCACAACTGCGGCATCTCTATCTAGCAGCTTCTTTCCCGCACGGCATTTCTCACAGTGAAATTGACATTTTTGCGGCCTCTCTCATCGCAACGCCTGTGACTGGCCAAAGAAATAATGTTGGTCAAACCCCTGACCCTTTTCCAACGTCTCGTGATGGGTGGGAAGTCATCCCTGTTGCTAGATACAGAAATAATATTGATCGAATCCCTTTCCACTGGTGAGAGATGCCGCTAGTCAGAGATTCCGCAGTTGTGACATGCCGCAGATGTGACATGTCGCAGGTGTGACATGCCGCAGGTGTGATTTGCCGCAAAGAGACTTCCGCATGTGACATGATATGGAACCGTTGGCGGCGTCGCATGCTTTCTCATGAAATGAATATTTCCGCCAATTTTGAATGAATCGATCTGAAAATGCCCAAAAATCTTTCCTCAATAGTTTGGAACAAATGTGGCACTGGAAGTTGTTTCAACTCTACAGTTGCCTTGTCAGTTTTTGTCGTGCAAACTGAAAAAAACGGGGTCACAGATCTGTCTCAATTTGCAAGTGAACATTATTAAACAATTCGCAGTTTTAATTTTTTTCTTCATTTTTTAGGCATCGCTTGGGAATAACGCGTGCGTATACCATATTTCAAACCCTTTCAACAATATTTGTATAAGTAAAGACGATTCATGTTTTTAAAAATATTCGAATTTGGGGAATAGATTTTTTCATCATTTCGCACTTCTTTCCAGTTTCCCAACTTTTTAAAATAATAAATGATATACTATGTGAATAAATGTTAAGCTTCTTTTTGATCAAAAGATAAAATGTTATTATGGTTTTCGACAACATTATCTAGTCATATTTCCACTGCACAGTATATAATTTTTACCCTCTAAATTGTATACAATAGCGTGATAATACGGAAGTTTTTTCCCGGTACAGTCTAGAAGGGATGTAGCTATGAAATATGAATAATTAATAAGGACAAATAAGATAGTAGCTATTGCATCTCCATATATAAAACCTTGTTTATTTACAACTGACGTTTCATTTGTTACTCTATCTGCAGGTTCATTTTCTAAAATTCAGTGACATTGAATCATTTATATCAGAAATTATTTGAAGCACCTTGAATAAACTTGAAATTGATTGAAAATTGAAACGTCGACCGTGCATTGCCTTAAAAGAGTACCGAGTAGTCACTGCCGCAGTATTTATTTGAGGAAAATGAGGACTGTGATTGTTGTTCTCTGTTTCATCGTAGGGACATTCATTAATCCTATTTGTGAGTATAATAATATTCATAATTTAAAATACATTTCTAATTGCACTATACTTATTTCTTGCCCGAAATCGATCAAATTAAAATATTTTTTTTCTAACTGTACTTTCTAAATTTATAAATTTGTGAAATTTCAATACGTAATTAGTGAAACTCTACTAATTCATTTGAAGAAAATAGACCCACTAATTCTATTAGTCAAAATATTGACGAATTCTTTAGTGGGCGACAACTAGCTCCTTAGGAAGCTATTGGTAATTTTCTCTGATTGTTATAAAAGAATAACCTCAGAACAAACATTTCTGGACCATAGTTGAATGCAATGAAAGAATTTTTATCACAGATCAATATAAATAAATTTATTAATGAATTATACTTTTTTTAAATATTAGTTTTTTTTCAAATCTTGAGAAATATTGATTGTTGGGAAAAATGTTGTTCACAGCAGTTATATATCTCGTCGAAACACATACTTTTTTATATCTATACTTTTTTACTAAAATTAATATTTTTCGAGAAAGATGACCAAAATTTACTTTAAGATTTTTTTGGGAGTTGGAAAAGGGTTTGGCATGAATATACAAAAATATGTGTTTCGACAAGATTTACAACTTTTGCAAACCACATTTCTTTCCAACGTCAATGTTTTTTGAGATTTTGAAAAGACTAACTTAAAAATAAATCTAATTTATTAATAACTTTATTGAAATTGGTATAAGCCAAAAATCCTGTCAGTGTCCTGGGAGTTGGGCAGTCTAAATCTTCATCATGTATCTCGAATCTAATCAGAAATGTACATTCAAGTAAAACCTATGATTCTAACAGTAAGGCGTAAAAATACTAATATTTTTATTCATGCATATTCCATTCTTTTTCTCTCATACATTTAGATTTACCTTAATACAGGTACTTTCCCTTCTTCATAAATGAAGTGCACACTTTCTAGAGGCCTACTTCCATTTGTTTTCATTCAATAAATGACCTAACTCTGGAAAGGTGATTTATATAGTGAGGAGTTCGTATCCTTTTAGTTTTTCCAATTAAGGTTGACTATAAGTCAAAAAAATTTAACGGGTACAGAGGCACTTCAAAGAAAATTTAATCATAATTTAATTGGTTATTGCGAACTATTTAATAAACGGCTACCTGTTGATCAGGTGCTCTGCCTCGGAGGCGAAGGCAAAAGATTACGAGCGGACTCGACTTTTCAGGTCTCTTCGTGGCGATGAAATTTTACATTCATGGACTTCCGAGTCCTTTTTGAAAACAAGGTGTTTTCTCCAAACCTGGGATTCGCACTTCATGACTTTTGCAACCAGGTAGAACAGAGCAACTCCTCGTCTGCTTGTAAATCAATCAAGATACGATTGCCAGATTATCTCAATATTATATTGTATAATGCAGACCAACAGTCTCGGTACAACCTTGACGTTGCTCAAGAATGCCAATATAATATTTGCGCAATCTTAATGCCTCGGTAAAAGATAGTCAAGGCCTTTTGCCAAACAGAGAATCAAATGCAAAAATTTACGAGTGGAACTTAACCACAATGTTCAAATGAATGCTCGGAATCGCTTCAAGAGTTTCTTTCTCTCAGATATGACCATTAAAAACCACTTCAAAATTGAGCCTCTTCTATAAGCAGCTTTTGGCGATAGGAACACATAGGCTCTTTAAGAGTAAACTCAACCCTTTACGGAATAAGCTTCAAAATTCTTGGTTTTAATGCCAAATATTTTGTAACCCTCCACTTTCAGGGGGAACTAGTGTGAGAAGAAGACAGGATAGATCCTCAAGTCTTCTCACAAGGACTCCATTCTGTGATCTGCGCTTTTCAGACGCAAAATTCAGAATGCCGTTTTCCAGACGTGGAGCGCTTTCTATTTCCCGCATTTCACTTTGCCCTCCCACGCTTATGTAACACCGTCTGTGTGGGAGTAATGGAGTTTGCGCTTCAGAGTTTGTCCTGTGTGATGCTACTTTTCTGTTAGCATAGAGAGAGTGATGCCTCTTTGAAATACTAGATTTTTTATCTCATCTAGAAATCATCGCGTGACAACAAACAACGTCACCTTCCAGAGGGGCGTCTTTCAAAGTCATACCATGAGCGCGAGCATAAGGTCACTCATTTCTTTTATATGGATCACCTGAAGATTAATGCCTCTGGTAAAAGAAAACTTCAAACTCCTATGAATATCGCCAAGAACTGCACAGGAGAGATTGGGATGGACTTTGGGTTGGACAAGTGTGGCAAAATTAATTTGAAGAAAGGGGAGATTACTCGCGTTCCCAAGAACCCTAAGCTTCTGGATATAAGTGTTATCAGACAGCTTAGTACTGGAGAGACCTATACATACATGGGCGAACCTCAAAGCCGCATTCAGGATGTAACATCAGTAAAGGAGTCTCTTCGAAACAGATACAAGCATCTTCTTCGACAGATTTGGTCTTCCAATCTTTCGGCGTTGAGCAAGTTATCTGCGACGAACATGCTTGTCGTCCCGGTTCTACTTCTGAATCTCCAGTGTCTTCACAACCGAATTTTTCTAAGTACAGCTTACATCGTTGCTAATGGAAGAGATTCGCTGCTGAAGATAGTCACGAACCACGAGATGAGTGGCGAAGGAGCGTTCCTTTACAAAGCCGCGGAGCAAGCTACCGAGACCCTTGGCCAGAATTTTTATATCAGAGGTGAGGAAAGTGCATTACTGCATCTAGATGCTTCACTTCTAAAATCCTAAGTGAAGAAAGCAGAGGTTGGACAATTGCACTAACAACTACTCAACAAGGGAATACACGGAAACTTCCACAGAAATGTAAAAAAGCAGTCCTTGTCAAAGGAGTAAACTTTGGCTTCCCTCAGATCACTAGGGCTGAATTTAGGTGAAGACGGTTTTATTTTCACATGCCAGGACGGTGTCATTTCAACCTTAGCATACCGTGACCGCATTTTATGTCAAGAAGTTCCCAGTGATAGGTGCTCTTACGTTGCTGGTCGCGACCCTGCCCTGCCGAACGTTCCAAAGGAGATAGAATCAATTGTCCGAAACAAAAAGTGCCAAATTTTATGGAAATACGATTTTCGGGCAGCAGTCTCCGTTGCGCACTCGAGGCCTGACATTGTTCTCAAAGACTTCGAGAAATGAACTAAATTTTTGATCGAATTCTCGGCTTCGTCCGAATTCAACATCACTGCAAAGGAGAAAGAAAAGGAGAAGAGGTATCACGATCTTGAAAGTGAGCTGCAACGACTGTGCCCAAAATATTCGGTACAAGTAATTGTCCTTGTAGTAGGTGCTCTCGGAGGTGCGAAACTATGACTGGTTCGTAACCTCAAAACCATACCCGCCAAAAGTGTGATTTACCACGGTTTAATTATAGTTGTGAATGTGTGTATGGGCCAGTGGGTATTGAATTTTAGGTCCATTACCCATTTACTGCAAACCACTGTGACATTTTAGAAATCCTAAGTGCTTTTGACATTTTCACCACTTCATGAAGAGCAATTTTTACCGTTACGGTTACAAGAAACACTTTACATTTCTGATTAGGAAATAATACGTTTATTTTTTCGGCGTGTAAGTTAGGTCCGTCGCGCGGTTGAGTTATAGATTGACTTTCTAATGTACTTCAATTATCGTCGTTATATTCAATTGGGTGGGTGGGAGAGGCACTGATTTTGGCCGTCGAACAACTGTGGGCGAGCACTTTGCCATATTTCGCAAAATTGCAATCTTCTCGCCAGATCGATGTTCATCCGACACACTGCGTTTAAATATTCAATGGCCCATTATTAGCGATTTCACTCGGCTCTTAAAATCAGTAAACTGATATTCGCAACTATGAATGATTCATAAAAGACTCATAGAATTTACAAAGGTGCACGTTTATTGCTCTTTTGGCATTCCAATCATATCGTTTTTCTATAGTCTTTATCCAGTATTATTTTTATCACTGAAGCGTACAATCCAACTTTTAAAAAGGGTTTTTTGCTATGAATTGACATTGTACCTAGAATAATTCAGGTGTTTATAATATGTATTGTTGCTAAAATTTTATACATGAATGACATCGCAAATGACATCGATTTTGAATCCTACTTCAGAGTGGCGGAATTAAATTAAAGCTTTCATTTAATTCTTCTGAAATTAATATGATCTAAGCCCGTCTGTACGAGTTGGGCGAGTTGGGTGCCAATTTTACATTGAACATAAATATATCATTCGCATCTAACAAAGATCTTTTATAAATGAAATAAAACAATATTCCAGGTATTTCAGCTTCCCTGGCGCTCAATATATAGAGCCTATTGTGTCACACCCTTACCTATTCACTCTCAGCAGTCGACCCTAGACCTCTTGACGAAGCCTAATATGTCAAACACTGATCGCGTTGTTATTCCCTCTATTTCCATAAAATGGTCCCCAAGGGTCTGTTGCCTGAACTAATACCAGGCACTGACGTAATACATGCGAGGATGTCTCGTTATCCTTGCCGCATTTCCTGCACTCTGTCGTGGGGTTATATTTGATTTTGTGCATATGATAGTTCAAGTTCAAGTTTGTTACCTTCTATTTGTGTTTCAGCATAGCAAAGGACGGCCAGGACCTCCGCTTGAAAGGCAGTAGCATGTCGCCCAACTGTGATCCCTATCCCTTTCCTTCTCTTGCTGTAATAAATTTCTGCTTCTGACCCTCCCTCTTTCCTGGAGCCAACTGGAAACCAGATTTCCCCTTGGAGAAGTGGGTTACCATTTGCTCCCTATAGATCCTTGCTTGGGATCCAGACGCGAAAAGCTTCAGCAAAGTTGAAGCTGATATCACTCGGGAGCCTGGGTGTGCTTAGTCACCCGAATTCATCTATTTTCTCTTGCCAGGCGACTCATCGTGTGTGCCCCTACAGCGGTTATTGCAACATGTAGGGGTTCCTTACAGAGCATGAGTCGTATCACTGCTGTGGGCGTAGTCCTCACTGCTCCAGTCAAACCCCTAAATGCTAGCGTTTGTAATCTTTGCAGCCTGTCGTGCATTGCTTTGAGTTCTGCCCGTGGCCACCGGACCACGGCCGCATGTAGGAGCCTGGGTTTTAGGATAGCAGAGTGGAGCCTTGCAAGCATTTTAGGCCCTAGACCCCACGTAAACCCAATCACTCTCCTTTTCAATCAAAAAGTCATGAAAAATTTCCTGCACTGGGTCTCCAGGAGCTTTGTTCAGTTCAGCTTGCTATTTCGAATTACTCCCAGATATCAAACCGAATCTGAAAACGTCAGCCCCCCGCCACAGAATATAGGAGCGTCAACTTTCGGAACTTGATAATTTTTGTGAGAATGACTAGGTTGGTCTTTTCCGGATTTACCAAAA
Source organism: Andricus quercusramuli (assembly GCA_932178445.1). Classification (NCBI taxonomy): domain Eukaryota; kingdom Metazoa; phylum Arthropoda; class Insecta; order Hymenoptera; family Cynipidae; genus Andricus; species Andricus quercusramuli. Next base: position 340,709 of record CAKNXH010000161.1, on the reverse strand, counting down.
GCCCTGAGCTATCTCACCAGATCTTTACGATGCGCAGCGCCGACCTTTTAAGACCCATTAGCGATTCCAGGTGAGCCCCTCTGACTAGGATAACAAAGTCATCCGCATATTTCTGAGTATAGTAACCCTCTTTATTTAGCCTTCGAAGACGGCTGTCCACCACAGTGCACCACAGGAGGGACGACAGGACACCCCCCTGTGGGCATCCTAGCGAAGCTATCCCCCTTACTAGGCCTTTACCATATCTGGTTTCGAGTATTCTCCGGCGTAACATGCTCCGCCACATCTCAAAGCCTCTCAACAGATGACTTCTGGAGGAGTATTGCTGTAAGCACCCTCTATATCCAAGTAAGCGCCCACAGCATACTGCTTCTGTTCCAACTCCTGCTCCAATTTTGTCCCAATAGCATGAAGCGCAGTTTCTACCGAGCAGCCTGCCTGGAAAGTATGCTGTAGCAGTGTAATTCTCCCTCCCAGGATTGGGTACGAAGGCCACTCTGCCATTCTTCCATGCCTATGACACGTGTTGAAGGCGTATACTCAGCCCTTTCCACCTTTTGGCCCCAGACTTCCTCCTCATGGTCTGAAGGCAATTTAGTTCTATTCGCCCTATTGTACAACATTCTTTTCTTTTTACGGCGTGCTCCAACTCATCAATGGCATCATGGATATATTTGCGGTCCGAGAGAGACTCCTCATTGAAGACTCTCCAGTCCACTACCCTGCTTCTCAGTGCACTAGAATATAGAGTCAAATCAAGAACCTCACTCCTGTTTTTAGTCTGAATTTGGAAGTATCACCCCGGTTCAGCATCTCCAGCTCTGTGTCCGCTATATATTCAATTCAATCTCCCCCTCTTCAATTGTTGTTTGTGCTTTCCCATACCGTGTGATAAGAATTAGCATCACAGCCTAAGAGCAGAGGAATCTTGTTCTCTTGACAGAGCCTCTAGCCTTTCTCCGCTACTGCCCTTGAGTCTCACCTTCATAACGGTGAGATCTCTGGAACAGAATTTAGGGACCAAGATCGCATGCATACCCTGGACGGCTATGCATGCCCTTGGCGCTTTTTCTCGTGGCACCTAATATATGGAGCAACATTCTGACAAGCTACAAATCCTTTCCCTGTATAACCAGGCTTCTTGGATTAGAGAGAGCCCTGTCTGCACCACGGACATGCGTCTGGCTAGAACCGCCAAGGCGCCTTCGCTGTGGTGGGGCAATCTAATCTGCGTAATGGAGATTCCCGTGTTAGTCATTGAAACGCTACTTCGGGGCATCTCCGGGCGCTCCAGAACCCCTGCGGATCCCTGTTGGGTCACTCGGAAGGTTATCCTTCTCGCACCTAGATAGGGTCGTGAATCTTGAGCCGTAAGGGCTCTGATTGAGGATTCGGGAAGACCAACGACTAGAATCCAGCCTCTCCCCTTCGGTCTGAATCCCTGCCTATCGGAAAACACCTTCCACAAATCAGTTCGTAGATACGGGTACTGAAAGCTCACGCGCCTCCTAACGTTCGCCGGACTCTCGGGGTTACAGGCAATCAGCACGGTCGCTCTGCGGTACCTTTGCAAACATTCCGTGCCCTTGACTTTCAAGCTTAGACCTTCTTTAAGCCTAAACGTTGGGGTTTTTTCCACTATCTAATCTCACGACCAGATGTCCGCGACCTCTAGAACGATGGCCCCCGAACTGATGAAGATGTCGTTGAATCTGGGGGCGCATCTCTCGCGAGGTAACGCGTCAATCCCCTCAGTGATTTCATCACTCAGCCTGTCCAAATCTTCGAGAGCGAGACAGTTATCAGGATAACCCCACGCAACGATTACTCTCACCAGGGCGTTGTTATTCATCTGCACGAAAGTAAGGCCCTGTGTTACCAGAGCCTCCTGCTGGTTCCACCCCCTATTTGGGGCAGTTTCTCTGGAACCCATCTTTCCCTTACCTATGGCATAAGCCTGATGAGTTGCTCCATGTGAAGTTTCCACAGCCACTGCCCCCTGTGAGGAGCCTTGGCTGCTGTTTACGAGACGCGCATTGCGGGCTCCTTTCCTTTGTGCTCCGCAACGGTTCCTCTTCCTCGTGGAGAGTTCCGCTAGCTGCACTTCTACGGCTTCGACAAGATTGTCTCCATCATCATCCCTATTTCGCACCGCTTCTGGTGGGCCGCCCCCTAAAGAGCCTCTCACTTTTGGCTTGGGTTAGATGAGGGTGTCGAAACGGATCCCTAATCGTTGGTATTTAGGTTTTTAGTTGTTTTGGGATTCATTTTTGTCCCACGAGTAGCGAGGGAAATAAAAAATACCTCCCACAGAGCCTCCTCTTGTAGGAGCGGGTCTGAATACTATGAGATTCCACCTGGTGTCCCAAAGTCTCCGTTAATACGCCTCGTTTAAAACTCCTGCCTGTCCGCCTCTACTGAGGGGGCAGGGGGGTGTTCAAGGATTTGTTGACTGTGGTGCCACTCAGCTCTCAAAACGGCGATCACATCTTAGCTTGAGGGCATGAGAACTCGCGCTCTCGATATTCCGGGGGCTTTACCCTTATCTCCTGGAAGGATCGCTTCTTAGTTCAAGCCTCATCGACCATAGTCCATCAGTTCCCCAGAGTAGCCATACCTCATAATGCAGCCCCTCAGATTCAACTACTCTAGATCTGTGCTCTAATGAACCCCGCGAGCCCTCACATCAGCTAAAGGATCCAGTGATCCCTAGGGAGGGACCATAAAAGATGAAAATGTGAATTTTCAACGAAAAAATGATTTCTACACAAAGAAAATTGCTTGAAAAAAAAATTTCTCAAGCAGAATAGTTTTATCCTCAAGCATAGAATCACAATTTTCAACCAAGCAGTTTCATTTCGATCCAAGAAAGATGCAATTCCAACTAAAATAAATTCAAAAATTAAGAAAAAGCAATAAGAAAATATTTGCATTCTCATCAAAGAAAGATTTCAGTTTTACTTTTCAACATCAAAATATGAGTTTTAAATAAAAAGTAAGTTCACTACAAAGATACTTAAATTTTTAATGCAAAAATATGTAATTTCAATAAAACAGTTGTACAAAAGAATAATTTCGAATATCTATCAGAAAAAATTTAGGAATATTTTATAAATGATCGAAAATCTTTCAAAATTTGAAAACATTTTTAACCTTTCGAAAATTCTAACTATTCCTAAATGTCTTTGAAGCTGATTGGAAATGTTCCTACATACTTTTGAAATATTTTGAAATTTTTTCTTCACATTAATTCTTTAAAATGAAGAATCACTTCAAATACTCACAGGAATCTTAAAAAAAGTCTTAGCTTGAAACCATTCAAAATGTTTAAAATCTGCGAAATTAGGTTATCACACTCTTCAACAATCTACATTTTGTTTTAATCTTTTAGAATTTTTTCAGAAACTAATGATTATCTTTTAAAATGATTCAATTTTTCCCAAAACTTTGAAACAAATCTACAAAATTGGAAAAATAGTGTTCAAATCTTCTAGATTAAAAAAATAATAATTTTTGAGATCTTCTAGAATGTTTTGAAATCTTTTTATAATATTATCTTCAAATTAGTTTTGAAGATAAATAATAATTCTTCAAACGTTGAATATCCTTAAAAACCTTCATCATTTTATTACAAAATCTTCAAAAATCGATATCTTGTTTAACATTGGTTAGTACCCGTAAATTTTTGGTTACCGGTGTCAAAAATTTTGTTTATCTTTGCCTACAGTAACAGTAATAAAAGAATTAAACTGAATTTTTTTTTTCAGTATTATTTAAAAACATTCTGAAATGATTTTTAGGTTAAGTAAATTATTATTTAATTAACCTAAGATCATTAACTCAATTTTTTAGAATATTTTATTTTAATTTTTATTTTACTAACCACATTTAGTATGGTCAAGGCGTTATGAATAAAATCCTTCTATCATTTTAAAAATATTTTGTTCAAACGTTAAAAACGGAACATTGCTGACTTTATTATCAAACAATCATTTACAGTTTCTTTTAAGTTTGTCTTTAAGAAATACATTATTAGAAGTAATGTTTTTAAGATCAAAATCGCGATTCAGAAAATCCTTGAAATCATTACACAATAATATATATTTTTAATTTTTAATGTTTGGGAGCAGCGTCGCAAACATATGCGGCGAAACCGCTTGACGAACAGCTGGCACAAACTAAGTTGGAAAAAATGTTTGGTTTGACGCCTGCTGATTTGATGAAGGAATGTCAATTTGACTTAAAAAAACAGTGGACCGCACTTGTTCCTACTCTTACTGTATATCGAAATGCTGCCTTCGCTATCGTTGATAGGGTGAAGAAGACCGTGGACCTGTTTCATCCTGACTTCAACGGAAAGTTTACGGATGCCTGTAAGACAGACGTACCCTACGCTAATGCAAGAAAACCTGTCCTTGACGTAGCGATACCATGTCAGAAGGGTGCTGCGAGAAAGGAGCAAGCTTTGAAATTCGCTCAAGAGCACGATTGCGGAATAAAATAAGCCACTGTAAGTTCCTTTAATATATGTATTTAGCGTGGAATCCATATTCCCAGGAAGCATATGAGAGCCACTGTCTCAGCTGAATTGAGTCGATTTAATATTTGCTGATTAACGTATTTTAGCAATTTGTTCAATAATTAACTTCATAAAGCGCACATCCCTTGTTTTATTTATACTTTATGTAAGATATAAAAATTGTTTAAACTGTATATTTTTTCATCTTCAGATTCAAGCAAAAAGATGGAGGCGAGAAAGGAGAATATATATGACGACTTGGCATGCTTCAACCTAATTATGTGTCTAATAATTTGATTATCCGCTGTACGATACACGGGTTTTACTACGATTTTCCTGGTGTACTACGAAAAAGAAATATGGACTATTGCAGGTGAATACTAGTGCAGATTTTCGAAAGACGGGCGCGGCCGCATTTTTGTGAAATATATTATCATTAATAATAATATTATTATTATCATAACCAAACTATGTAGCATGAAATAAAAAGTAATCAGTAACAGCAATTCACTATCTTATAATCATATATTCAGGAGTCATGCTACTTTTTCGTATGGAAATAATACAATCTACCTGCAGTTATATCAGGCTTAGAGTTCCCACTTTTTCGAAAAAAAAGAATAATAATAATAACACAGCCCCATAAAAAAGGGTCTCGATCTAGGAACGATATCCATAATTTCCTCTGGATTTTGACCCGCTGATCATGAATATAAAGGCTGTTTTATCGTGTTGTCCTTTGGATTCAAACAAGTTCAAAATTTTAGAATTTTGTGGAAGAATTTTTTTTTTCGAGTGAGGTGATTTTTTTAAATTAAAAATAGTCAAGAAGTATATAGCTCGACGTGTTTTGTGTTACATTTTTCAGGGCAACTATTTATTAAATTTAATAACTGCAGGCACCTTAACTCAAACAACAGCGTGGTTCTTTATCACAGAAAACTGCAGAAGCATCTTATTCCTTATACAGGGTGCGGCACGGAAACTTGCTGATTCATTTTTAGCGCCAAGCGGCGAAAAGGGGTCGCATAAGGGTGGGGAAGGTCTCATTCAGTAGGGGACGTCCTGAAGTTCCGTTTCCCCCCGTCAGTCGACATCATGTGTAGGACAAAGGAGCTGTGCGCATTCGCCTCTGAGGCTTACTTTTCCAACGGTCGCTCCATCATCGCCACTCAACGTGCCTTCCGTACTCGGTTCAACATTCATCCTGCAGGTCTCGTTCCTGTCTGGCAGTCAGGTTATCCAACCCTGAATGTTTCCAACCACGAAATAATCGACATCATTCATTGGACGAAGGAGCAGCGCGCATTCGCCTGTGAAGCTTACTTTTCCAACGATCGTTCCATCCTCGCCACTCAACGTACCTTCCGTACTCGGTTCAACATTCATCCTGCAGGTTTCATTTCTGGCCGGCAGTCGATTATTTCGTGGATGGAAATATTCAGGGTTGGACAACACGACTGCCGGCCAGGAATGAGACCTGCAGGATGAATGTTGAACCGAATATGGAAGGCGCGTTGAGTGGAGAAGATGGAACGACCGTTGGAAAAGTAAGCCTCACAGGCGAATGCGCACAGCTCCTTTGTCCGACGCATGATGTCGACTGACTGGGGAAACGAAACTTCAGGACGTCGCCTACTGAATGAGACTCTCCCCACCCTCAACCGACCACTCCTCACCGCTTGGCGCAAAAAAGAAATCAGCAAGTTTCTGTGCCACACCCTGTATAAGTTGATCACTTACTCTTCTGTCCGAAGTTTAATGGTCGTTAGTTGGATAGTTCCACAAAGCTTGTTACTTCTGCAGTTACGTGAGAAATTTTTGTACAAAACATTTGTTTTTTAGCTTTAAAGTTTTTATTCGTTGAAAGCACGTCTTCTAAGTTTTAAAATTCATTTTTTTTCTTTCAAAAATGCAAGTGTTTTGTTTCAAATTTGTCTTTCATGTTGGGAAAGTCATTAGGTTTTATTCAAATTGAATAAATACATTTCAAATTTTTAATTTTATTTCTGAAATATGGTTTTATTCCATTTATGAAAGACACTGTGTTAAAAATATCACAAGAAGAAAATGCTGGTATTTGAACCCTTATGGTCAGGGAAAATAAAAAATCGGTGAAATATTTCGTTGTGTTTCGGTCCGGGGTGGGAGGATCTTGAAGTGGGCCTATAATCCGTTATGTAATTTAAGTACGGCCCCTTCATAATTTCAATTATCGAATTAAAAGATTTTAAAGCAACATTTTGCCATAAAATATGATTTTAAAACAAATTTCAGTATGTTTAAGAAATACTGAGAAGTTTTGAAACGATTTTAATATACTAAAAAGTTATAGGCTATTTCAGGAATTTTGTAAGGTTTCAAGAAAATTAAAAAAAAATCTTTACATAACTATGAACAATGAGAACGATTTTTCAGTTTGAAATATTAATTTCAAGGGAAATTTGGTTTTAACATTTAAAAACATTCTCAACGATTCCGAAAATTGTCAAAGAAGAATCTGAAAAGATTTCAAGACCATTTTTTGGATTTGGCAGAAAGAAAGATTTCAAAAAAACTTGATAATTCAAAAATATTATAAGGTTGAAAAATTTTGCAAGGATTAGAAAGAGAATTTTCTTATGATTCATGGTAAAATTCTTCATGTTTTTTTTTAGAAAAAATTGACTTTAAGAGATAATTAAAAAAGCTTTCAGAAGATTTTCTCAAATTTCGAAAAAGAGTAGAAGATTTCGAAGTAAGATATTTCAATTTCGTGCGATTGAAAAATAAAAATGAATCCAGTTAATTCATGAACTATGCAGAAGACCTGAAGAGATTGAAAAAGACTTTTAAACGGTGAAAGATTTAAAAAAATGCAGATTTTTTTAAAGATTCAAAACCAACACTTTAGAAGTTATAGAAGAATTTTGAAAGGTTTCAAGAGAATAAACAAATTTTCTTGAAGTTCATTGGGAAATTTCGCAGATATTGAGGCAATTTTTTACATTTTTGATGATTTTTGAAAATTTCAAGCAAAATTCGAGTCAGCTGAAAATATTTTGGGAAACGCAAGAAGTCTCGAATTCGTATCCTATGCTAATCTATCTTCAATAATTAGATAATTTTGATACATTTCTTCTAGTGCTAAACAAATTTCTATTTGTTCAAACGATTTTAATATGCTTAAGCAGTTTTTTTCGATAACTTTAAAAAAAACAAAGGTAAAACATAATGATTTTTTTACTTTTTTGTCATAATTGGGGCGCTTTGTGTTTTTTTTTCAGATTTGGAACCATATTCGCAGGATTATTGCCCTCCAGCCGGAAAATAGAATTTTTAATGCAGTTTTCAACCACCCTACTTCGTACACTTTTTTGACCCTGAAATAGTTTCCATTGTAAAAAGTACACGTGTATTTCGTGATTCTATTTAGAGTATGAAGAGTAAGGTGAAATAAATTAAGTGTGTAAATAATTTCTGTTTTCCATTTTGAAGCAGTGAGTTGTGAATTCGTTATGCTGTTGTCGTTGACGTAACTTATTTACAAGTTTCACAATATTGCGTTCTTATTATTTCAGTAAAGCTGATAATTGATAAATTTCGACGTTTTTCTTTCCTATAGAGGTGGGGTCAATTTGGGGTTACGATTTGATGCGGAAGGGAGGAGTCCTTAATTCATATCATTTTTGGAATTTCGCGAACAAACATTTTATAAAATTTTTGGGCATTTTTTTGATGGGGTAATTCATATATTCAATAATTCAAGGATTGAGGAAAAATATTGCAAAAGTATGGGAATTTCCATAATTTTGAACAACTGTCAAGATGAATAAATTCGAAATTTTTCGATTTCAATTTGAAATCGTTTTATTCCGTTTATAGAAGATTCTAGGTTGAAAATGTCACAAATTTAGGATTCTCGTTTTTGAATGTTAATTATCTGGGAAAATGAAAAATCGTCTTTTTGGGTTGAAAATTCAACTACTTTCGTAGAAAATGTACTTTTTGATTAAAATTCATGTTTCTATGTTGAAAAATCAACTGAAATCTTTTTTGGATCAAAATGCTACTTTTTTTTGAATTTGTCTTTTAAATTTAAAAATTCATCTATTTTAATGCAAAATTGCAATTTTCTTGTGAAGAATGCAATCAATTGGTTGAAGATTCAACAATTTTGTTGAATCGTCATCCTTTTTTTTCGAAAATTAAACTTTTTTGTGGAAAATTTAACTATTTTTTTGGAAATTCAATTATTTTGTAGTAAATTTACTGCTTGTTCAAAATGTAGAAAATTGATTTTTTGTATGAAACGCAACTATTTGCTTGAAAATTAATGTTCAACGCTTGATGAGAATTCATCAAACAAATTTTTTTTTCAAAGGAATTTTCTTTGTTGAGAAAACATTTTTTTTTTCGTTGAAAATTCACATTTTTATTTGAAAATTCATCTATTCGGTTGAAATTCTAACTACCTTGTTGAAAATTGATATTTTTCAATTCGAGATTCAAATTCTTGGGCGAAAGTTGAACTGAATGAAAAAAAAAATTTCAATTAAGGTGCAGAAAATTAATTTGTTTCAGTTGATAATTCAAAATTGAACTATATTATTGAAAATTATTTTATTCCATTTAAAATTAATTCTCTCAACTTGAAATATAACTTTTTAACTTTCAGATGAATTTAAAAACTCTTCGAAATTTATTATTTTACCTTCAATTAAAAATTCATATTTTTATATCAAAAATTCATGTATTATCTTGAACATTCTTTTCTTTTGGTAGGTAATTTATCATATTTATCAGAAATGCAAATATTTGGTTAAAAATGTTGTTTTTTGGTTGAAGATTCCTCATTCTAATTTGTAATTACTGATTCTAATTCTAACTATTTTGTTCAAAATTCCAGCATTTTATTAAAAATTAATTTTCTTGGTTGAAAATTTATTTGTCGGTTGAAAATTCATTCCTTTGGTTGAGTCTTCAACTATTTTGATGAATTTATTTTATTTCGTTATAACATCATTTTTAAAACTGAAAATACATTTATTTTATTTTAAGTTGACATTTTTTTTTTGTAAAAAAGTAATCTCATTCGTTGAGAATGTTTTTTTTTTCTTTTGGTTCAAACTATTTTCTTTGCCTTTATATTTATACTTCTTCCAACTTCTTATCGTGTGTGGAAAACTTATCTTTTTGGTTCGAAATTCCATTATTTTGTTCAAAATTTTTTCTATTTTGTTGCAAAATCATCTTTTTGTTATGAAAATAATCTTTGTTGTAAATTCATCGTTTTAGTTGAAAATGTAACTGTTTGGTAAAAAATGTATTTTTTCTTGGATGAAGATTCATTATCTGAAATAAAAATTCAATCCTTTGGTTTAAAAGTTCAATTAATCTGTTGAAAATTCTTGTATTTCCTTAATAAAAATTAATCAAATTTAACTTCTTTGTTGAAAATACATTTTATTTATTTGAAAATTAATTTTTCAAACTCAAAAATAAACTACTATATTTAAGTTGAAAATATGTCGTTTTTAGTTGAAAATTCATTTGCTTGCTTGAAAAATCATCTATTTTATTGAGAATTTAAGATATAAATATTATATTTTTCAAACAATTCAGAAAAGCAAAATCTTTTACTAAATTTTTCAGATATTTTACTTCCTGTTTTATCTGTCAACAAAGTTAAAAAAAGTAGATCACCAAGTCTAAGGCTTTATTTGGTAAATATTGGAAGCCCGATAAACCTAAAGAATGTTGAATGATTTTTTAGTTGGTATCAACTTGAAAAATTATGAAGAAACTTTATTTCCATGGCAATTCTTTGAATACCCCCAAGTAATCCCAATTATTTTGCATCCCTCTAAATGTTTTAAAATTCTTGAAAATTCATTTACATTTTTTCAAATACCCTCAAATTATAAAAATTCTTTTAAATGTATTGTTATTTTTTAGGATGTTTTAAAATATTCTGTAATCTTTGGAAATGAGCTCATAATATCTCAGGTACTTTAGAATTCTTCGAAAGTCACGAAATTTTTTGAAAATTTAATAAAAATATTACATAATCCCTGAAGGTATAAAATACCATTATTCTTATATTATTACTTCTTATAAAATTCCGTAAATTTAAATGAATTTAAAAAAAAAATTGTATTGCTTTGGTCGAAAATCAGTTTTTTTCTTTATTGAAAGCTAATTTTTCTGACTGTAAAATAAACCCTATTCTGCTTGTTTTTTTGATAATTTTTCTTTTTCAGGGGAAAATTTGTATTTTTTGTTGTGGTAAAAAATGAAGGTTTTTGGTTGAAAATTTAACTAAGAGTTTGGAAGTTGAAAAAATTATCTTTTACAATTAAAAATTCCCATATTTTTCGGAAAACTCGTTTTTTTCATCGAAAATTGAATAATTTTGTTAGAAAATGTATATCTTTGTGGCGTAAAATTAAATTTCATAAGAAAATTATTTTTTTGGTAGGAAAATGCTCTTCTCAGTTAAATATTATTTTTTGATTGAAATTATCATCTTTTCATTGACAATCAGTTAATTTAACTGAAATGCAATTATTCCATTTCATGTCAAAATTTATTGTTTGATAGTCATGAGATAATTATGATGAAGATAGTGAAAATATGAAGAATTCCATAATAAATATACTTTTATAATTTGAATTTTGTTAGGACTTTTATGATTTATTTAATCAACAAAAAAAATCAAAAGAATCAAAACAATAAAAAAATAAAATAAAATAAATCAAACCAAAAAAGATGCAAGCCATCGACACTCAGTTTATAGCAAATTCAACAAAAAAATAACAATAATTAATTGTGTAAACAACGACGAGACGTTTTTAACAGAATTTACTACTTCTCAACATCATTCAATATTACGTTCAATTCAAAAAATACGATTCTAAAAATAATTTGGAAAAAATATTGGCTTGAAAATGATACTTGTTTACACAATTGAAAAAAGGTTAATATATTCTTTCTATATATTATACAGTATCAAAATTATGTAAAGATTCAACAGAAAGTAGCATATGATAGTAATTTGAGAAAGAAGTGGATATCTCTGACTAAAATTTTAGAAATTAAAAAAAAAAAATTAATCGTTTAAATAATTACGAAATGTTTTTAAAAAAATATACTACTCCATACAATGAGCAACAATTATATTTCGTTTAGAAAATACGATTATTTTTCACATTTTTTCGATATAAATAATTTTCTAAAAAAGTTACATTTCTTTGAAAAATTAAAAATTTGTTAAAAAGTAATGCGAGATATTCAAATTGTCAATTAGTTATTATGTGTATGAAAGAAGACAACAGAAATTGTTGAAAATTAACAATAATACGCAAAAATGTATTTTTTGATTTTTTGATCATATCCCGTTAGGATTTTCTTTTTTTAAACATTTGTTTCTTCGATGGAAGGAGGAGCAATTTTAATTCTGCATATTATTGGAAAAGAAATTTCAATTTTTGAAAGAATGGAATAAATGTAGTTATTGAATATCAAAATTATCAGCGGATACAATAAAGTATGATGGTATAGAAAATATTCAGTTTTGTTTCAAAAAGTTATGAAATTGTTTGTCTTCTTTCACGTTCATGACGAGCGGAGAAGAACAAACAAAGATTGTGTGATTAGGAAATTTTAAATTATTGCCAACTTTGTTTAATTTATTTTCTCGTATAAGGAGGAGTCTAGTATCATGAATATTCAAAATAAATGCTATTATTTTGCACTTTCAAACACAGAAAATTTGAATTTAAGAAAAAAAATCATTTTTAATTGAGGAAAATTTTTCGTTGGAATAAAAATCATTTCTTCAAACAAAAAACGTTTCTTAAAATTAAAGTAAATGTGTTAAAATCAAAGAAGCTTCTTCTTGACTTTGAGTCAATGAATATTTTTCTTTGATCCAGAGATTATTTTTGATAAAAAAAGGACACGTGAATTTTATGATGATTCTCAGTATGAAGATTAAGCTGAAATAAATTGTGTAAATAATTCTTGTTTTTCACTGTTGAAACAAAAACATGTAAGGACGGTATATTTGTCGCTGTGACGTTTTTTGTTTACAAGTTTCACAATATTTTCATCTCATTATTTCGATAAAGCTGAAAATATTCTCTACTCGTGCTTTTTTATTAAATTTTTCTGTTTGTTATGTTTTCCATTTCTACAGCTCTTTAAAATTAATATATGCAACACTAAAAAAGGCGTATATTTTCACAAAGCAATTATAGTTTCCCACTATCCATTTGAAACATATTTTGGCTAATTACATTGAGGGTCGTCCACATAATACGTGACATATTTTCTTCCAATTTTTGACCCCTTCTCTCCTCAATATAGCAAGTCGTAACAAAATGTAACAAAGTGTTTTTTTAATTCGTTTTTTTTTTTAATTTATAAATATTTCATGGCTTCAGCAGGCCACGATAAATATGAAAGAATCAGGGAAAATGATTATTGAAGCAGAGAATGTTTGGTTGAAAATTTTACCATTTGGTTGACAATTTTTTACATTCTCATCATAACAAGAAGGTATTATGGCCCCTCAGGAATTTTCTGATGATTTATACAGGCTCATTTTCCTCGGAAATAATTAGTAGAATTTCACTGATTCAGATTCAGAGACTAAATTTAAAAAAAATTGTTCGATTGGAAGGTACAATTATCTTTTTTTTTAAATAATAAGATTGACTAAAATATTTCTGAAATTTGAAATAAATTTGTGTTTTTTTCAATAAAACAAATAATATGAAGCATATAATTTCTTAAATGCAAATGAGGAAAATAAGATCCTATTCGACATCAGAGCGTCGTTGAAGTCTGGCAATGAAACTTTGATAAGAATTAATTTTCGTAGACGTGTTCTCCACTAAAGTCACATGAAAAGTTTCCTTGTTCTGAAGGCTATTGCCCTACAAATTTCAGCATATAAATGGCCCGCCATCAGCATTCCGATACCAGTAGAAAAAAGTAGTAGTTCTGATTTTTATTGTGAATTTCTATAAACAACCATTATGAAGTTCTTGATCTTCGCTTCGGTGGTACTTTATGTTGGTAAGTCAAAGTGAAAAAATTTAATTCATTTAACAAATTATTTGTTATTCCGCACGCAATTCATTTCACAATCTTATTTGTATTCACACAATTTACTACTGTAGAATATTTTTTTCAGTCTGAATTAAAAAAAAGAGTATTCATTTAAAATTGTTGATATTATCGTGAATTGATTGAATTTCACTCTAAATAGAAAAAAAATCAAGTCCGATCAACTGATTCTATCAAGTTTATTCTTCAATTTCACATCTAGTATTATAATTTGCCGTTCATGACTATTTTCGAAATTTGTTTTCAAGGTTATATAAATATAATTTTCCTAAGATTTTCAATAAAAATGAATTTTTTGTAAAGATTTTACGTATATTTCAAATTCAAATTTTAACAAAAAAGTTCAATAAAAAAAAAAGTTGAATTTTCAAATAAAATATGAATTCTTAACAAAGAATGTAATGCATGATTATTTTTATAACAAAATTCTTCAAATTAAAAGCCACGCGCCTGCAAAAAAGGGTTTTGTTGCCCATTAAGACGTTAATAATGTCGCTTGAACCTCCACTCCCCTACCCACCATACATTCCACTACTCCATTTCCCTCACTTCTCCATTTGTGAAACTGACAGAATTCTTCTACTCTTCTTCTCTCTCTCCTAGCTCCCGCAGATAACACTCCCCTTCCCATACTTCCCTTTCCAAACTATAACATCCCCTCCCATACTCAACTCTATTTCTAGTCATCTCCCCCACTCCTCATCTCTCACAATAGTGTCTCCTACTTCCCTGCCCTAATTTTCCCTCACTTCAACTACTTCCCCTACCCTCATTTCCAATAATTTGCACCCACTTCTCCTACTTCCCCAAACCTCATTTCCATTCACATTCCCTACTCACATTTCTTCTACTTCTCCCATTTCCACTCCCACATTTCCCCTCACTTCCCCTACACCCCTCCGCACATTTTCTCTCACCTCTTCTACTTCTCTTCCCATGATTTGCCCTTTACTTCTTTATTCCTTTCCCTTCCCCTCCCATCATTCCTCCTCACTCGCCCTCTCTGGAAAAAAATACGACGGAAAGACGGACACCCTTCTGAAACTATAAGGGATTCTTTGAAGAAACCAAAAATTCGCCTTCCATAGTTTTATTCAAGAAGCAATTTTGGATGAATGAAGGCAAAAAGAGTAAAAAAAAAACTCCTTTGTTGGTAGAATGTGCGACGTTTCGTTGGCATTGGTTCGCCGAACTCATCAGGCTAATTTATTGAAATAAAGAAACACCACATAAATATCACATATTTTTTTACAGGCACATAGTATAAGTTGAAAACAAATTAAAAAAATTACCGTTGACATTCACTAGTTAAAACATAAATTCTAACGCGTCTAATTTGAATAAATGTAAAAGACCCATTTTTGGTCGACTGAAATGACAGTCTAAAGTCAACTGAAGAAACAAAACATTGTGTCGTTATTATATAAACCAGGGATGGCCAACGAGAGGTTCTGACGCTTCTCCTTTCCTCCCGTTTCTTCCCCTTCTCCGAGCGCCTTACCGAGTGTTCTCCTCTTCTCGTTTCGTTATACTTGCGCCTTGAGCACGCAATGTTAATGCAGCTGTTAACTTTCGGCGTCTTTCGGGGCCGTTCGGCTTCGTCCGCCCAGCAGCCGAGGAGACTCGACCTCTCTGCACACCGCGCTCGCCACATGGTCCCAAGGAAGGTGGTAAGGGAGGGGATCACGAACTGACAGATTTTGACTCTTTTGCTCTCGCGCTGGACATCTCTGATATAAACGTACTCATACACATATTCATGGATAATACACATTGAATTCTATCTTGTCGTAAGTTAAACAGCCAAATTTAATTTCTGTAATAATGGAAAATACATTTTGCTAAGAGCATAAATATCTTCTTTTTTATTAATATCATTTGAACTGCTGTTAATATGGATCATCTCTGAAATCATTCTTTTTTTATAGTTAGGTTCTCGATCTACAATTTTTACATTGTCCCAATCAAATGTATGACCAAAATTATGTTGATGTTTATAAACGACCAACTCTGCTTTTTTCCTATTGATATGCTCATTGATCCGAGATCTTAAAGATCTTTTTGTTTCACCCACATAAGATGCCACATAAAGATAACCCACATAAAATTTTTGTTGAAATGCAGAAGTAATGACGTTGTTCCTCAACATATTTTAGACCTTAACAAATGAAAAAAAAATGTTTCATTTTACGGTGTAACTTGTCGAAAACAACTCAACAAGTTTAATCACCATTATTGTTGGAAATTACTAAAAATTGAAATTCGAGATATTAATTTTCATATTAATTTTTTAAATAGATCCCTTGATAAAATAAGAAAAAACATTTTAGAATCTGAAGTCAATGATAATATTAAAAAAAGTTCTTTGATTTATCGTTAAGTAAATTCAATTCTATTCATAAAAAATGTAACACAAAACACCAAATTAAATTTGAATCCTTATTTGCTGATCAATATAACCGATCGATGATAAATAAAGATCATTGGTTTAAAAATTCAACAGAAACTCAAATACCACAAGACGTTACTGACATTGTCTCCTTGGGACCTAATTATAACCTTGCTTCAAAATGTTCAAAACAAGAAGTTATTGATACTATCGAAAATGTAGAATCAGTTCTTCAATCGTCAGATCTACATAATGACCTTAAAAATGAAATTAGAGACAAATTAAATACTAATATTAACAACACTTTGAAAAGAAATGTTCATATAACCAGAGAAGACAGAGAAATCTCAAAAAAATTAAATAAGACAAAAACTTTTTTGAAAAATAACTCCGATATCTTTTTTACGAATGCTGATAAAGGTAATCTCACCGTTTGTTTGAACAAATCAGTTTACAACTTAAAAATGACCAATTTGCTTTCTGACACATCTACTTACATTCCTATAAATGAAAACCCTTTAAGAAAACTACAGACGGACACATCAAAAATCTTAAAAAATCTCAATGACAATAATTTTTTAAAATATGAATACCATAACAATGAACTTACTTTAACTGATACAGTTCTGGCAAAATGTTTTGGTCCACCAAAAATACATAAACAAGATGTCCCTTTTCGTCCGATTATTTCTCTTATTAACAGTCCAACACATTTTTTAGCCAAAATAATTTAAGATGAGTTAAAAAATTGTATAAAAACTCCCATTTCACATGTAAGCAATAGTTTCGAATTGAAAGAAAAAATTAAAGATATATTCATAGACGACGATTATGTTCTCTTTTTACTTGATGTTAGTTCATTGTTTACAAATATCCCTTGTAACTTAGTTTTACAAAGTTTGGAAAAAAGAGTTGAATATATCCACAATCAATGTAAAATTCCATTTAACGACATCATAACTTGTACGAAATTCCTTTTTGAAAACACTTTTTTTATTTTTAATAACGATATTTACAAACAAATTAATGGCACGCCAATGGGCTCTCCAATCTCACCTTTGTTTGCAGATCTCGCAATGGATGATTTGGAAGTGACATGTCTAAGAAAATTGAAAAAAATTCACGATTGTGTTCCTTTGCTATATTTTAGATATGTGGACGACACGATCATATGCATTAAAAATAAACATATTGATACAGTTATTCAAGTTTTCAACTCTTATAATAAAAATTTAAAATTTACCTTTGCATTAGAGAAAAATGAAAGCATTAATTTCTTGGCCATGATGTTAATTAGAAAAGATAATCACATTATCACCAATTCGTTTCAAAAACCTATGTCATCTGGTAGACTAATTAACTTTCTTTCACATCATCCCATACAACAGAAAAAAAATATAGTGTACAATCTTGTTAGCAGAGCTATATTATTATCTCACAATAATTTTCACTCAAATAATTTAAAAATAATTAAACAGTTATTGATTAATAATAATTATCCAATTGGGTTTATTGATAAAAACATAAATGTCCGCATATTGCTAAGATCCCTACAAATAAAAAAAGTTTAAATTCTGTAATAAAATGAGGAAAAGATATTTCTAAAAAATGAGATGAAACAAATTTAGTTTATAAATTTCCTTGCAAACAATGTCCTGCATCTTATGTGGGTGAAACAAAAAGATCTTTAAGAACACGGATCAATGAGCATATCAATAGGAAAAAAGCAGAGTTGGTCGTTTACAAATATCAACATAATTTTGGTCATACATTTGATTGGGACAATGTAAAAATTGTAGATCGAGAACCTAACTATAAAAAAAGAATGATTTCAGAGATGATCCATATTAACAGCAGTTCAAATGATATTAATAAAAAAGAAGATATTTATGCTCTTAGCAAAATGTATTTTCCATTATTACAGAAATTAAATTTGGGTGTTTAACTTACGACAAGATAGAATTCAATGTTTATTATCCATGAATATGTGTATGAGCACGTTTATATAATAACGACACAATGTTTTGTTTCTTCAGTTGACTTTAGACTGTCATTTCAGTTGACCAAAAATGGGTCTTTTACATTTATTCAAATTAGACGCGTTAGAATTTATGTTTTAACTAGTGAATGCCAACGGTAATTTTCTTAATTTGTTTTCAACTTATACTATGTGCCTGTAAAAAAATATGTGATATTTATGTAGTGTTTCTTTATTTTAATAAGTTAGCCTGATGAGGTTGGCGAACCAATGCCAACGAAACGTCGCACATTCTACCAACAAAGGAGTTTTTTTTTTTACTCTTTTTGCCTTCATTCATCGAAAATTGCTTCTTGAATTATAAGGGATTCTGATCAGGGCTACGAAATCATAAAAAGAAGAATTTTCAACAAAATTGTTGAATCCTCAACCAAAGTAAAATAATTTTTAACTAGTTGCATTTTTAGCCAAAAAGGATGGTTTTATTACCAGAAAAGTCGAATTTTCTGCGAGATGGTTTGATTTGAGTCCTAAAATATAAACTTTCAAGGGATAAGTTGATTTTAAACCAATTAATGAATTTTTAAACATCTTCGCAACCAACTTGAACCATTTCAAAGATTTTTTCAAAATTAAAAAAATTTCTAAAAAGTTTTATACCTTTTCTTTGAAACTTTTAGAAACCTTTTCAAATTTTTATTGAATAATTAATTCTGCAAAATGATAAATCATGTTAAATGTGCCCAGAAATCTTGACAATACCCAGGAATCTTAAGAGAAGTCTTTTTTCCTCAAAACCGTTCGAAATTCTTAAAAAGCCTCTACACTTTTTCCGTAATTTTCAAAAATCTGCATTTTGTTTGAAATTTTCGGAAGTCTAATAGAGATTTAAATTACTTTCGAATCTCTGCAAAACTTCCGAATATTTTTTTAAATAATGAAACTTTCACAACAAATCCAAAATCCTGAAAAATCACGAAAAAAATTGTGTTAAAATCTGCTAGATTCTTTTTTGCGGCACTGAAAATTTTTGTTTTGCTATTTCTTTTTAAAGCAATATAAATGTGATTTTCATGAGACGTCGAAAGAAATTTTACAAGACTTTTGAATATTCAAGATTTGTCAAATCAAAATTTTAATAAAAAAACCTAATATCCAACCAAATAATTGAATTTTTAAGTAAAAAAAATTGGATTGCACGAGTTATATTCTTAACTAAAAAACATTATACATTTTTCGAAAGAGACGGATTTTCTACAAGAAATTACCAATTTTTAATCCACAAATATGAATTTTGTTGCAAAAAGCTAATTTTCAGCTAAATAGTTTAATTTTCAACCAAAATGTAAAATTTGAACGAAGGAAATGAATTTTCTGCCAAAACATACAAATTTACATCAAACTGCTTACATTTTTAACCAAAGAAATTAATTTGGAACCAAAGAGTAAATCAAACAGATGAATTTCAAACGAAAAATATAATAGCTAATAATTAATCTAAAAAATATTTTCAATTTTAAATAAAAAATAGGTGAATTCCTCCTAAAAAATACGAATTTTGAAGAAAGCACATGCATTTACAACCAAAAAATGTTGTTTAGTCTGGAAAAGAAAAAAATCAAGGAAAATTCTAATTTTAAGGGAAACATAATTTTCAATACAAAATAATAATTTTGAATAACAATAGGAGAAAATTTGAGAATATTTGATAAATTATCAAGTTATTCCTGAAATTCTTTTGAATATTTTCTTTATATGCATTTTTTTTAACAAGAATCACTTGAAATATTTATAGGAATCTTTGAAACAAAGTATTAGCTGAAAAACATTTAAAATCTTCAAAATCTGCGGAATTATTTTTTCACAATCTTTTATATCTTTAAATCTTTAAAAATGATTCAATTTTACCTCAAGTTTTGAAACAAGTCTAGAAAATTGGAAAAATAGTCTCCAAATCTACAAGATTTAGAAAAAAATCATTTTGGAAATCTTCTAGATGTTTTAAAATCTTTTTTAAATATTTTATTCAAATTAGTTTTGAGAGTAAATGATTTGAATTTTCCCTGTCAATTTTAGGAAAAAAATGCATAGTCTTCAAACGTTAAAAATCCTTAAAAACCTTCATAATTTCATTACGAAATCTTCGAAAACCTATATTTTCTTTGAAATTTTTCGGTACCCGTGAATTTTTGGTTACCGGTACCAAAAATTTTGTTTATCGAAATTCAAGGATTCTGAATCAGACTAAAATCAAATTCAAAATATCATTTAACGTCCAATAATCAAGTCAATATATAGAATTACTGAAAATAAAACAAGAATTCAACGATTGATGATGCAAAAATTCCTAATCTTCGTCAATAAATAATGAAGTAATTAATTAAATTATTGTTTTATTAACCTTCTGCCATTACCTTAAATTTTTTTTAATATTTCACTTTTATTCTTTATTTTACTAACCTCATTTAGCATGGTCAAGGGGTTATGAATAAAAACCTTTCATCATTTTCAAAACATTTTGTCCCAACGTCAAAAACAGAATATTGCTGACTCTATCCTAGCCTTGCCTTCCTCGCTTCGCCTCGCCTCGCTCGCATGTCCCTACTTTTTCGCATTGCCTCGCTTGCCAACCTCTGTTTTCGCAGCTAATACCTATTACTTATCTACTATTTACAATATTGACATCTTACTTATATCTACTTTCTCTCCTATTTACAATCTTTCCTTCTCCACTCCTCTTCTTCCTTCCTTCTCTTCATCTCCATCTTACCCACAACTCCCTTCACCCATGCTACTAACCTTTTTTCCCCCTTTTCATGCAACAATGCCTCCATGCTTATCTCACTTCTTTCGACGTCCCCGCACTCCTCCAGCCAGTGCTCCACTCTTGCATCCCCCTTTCCGCACAGTTCACAAATCCTCTTCTCCTGCGAGAGCCAGACCCTATTGAAATCCTCCATGCACTCACACCTCATCCTCGCTATAAGTTCCTGACCTCCTTTCTCTCCTTTTACACACAAATATTGCGCTCTTGCCCTTGGCATAATCCACACATAGTTCCCGTTAAATCTTGACTCTCCTATTCTCTCTTCCCCTTCTGTCTTCTCTCTCTCTCCATGTTGTTTTGCTTAACCAAGTCATAAACCTTCCTCGTGCATCCTTCTCACTTCATCCATCTGCAGTCCATTCATTCTAAAATACCGTTCCCTCTCCGCCTCCATCTTCCCACCCCCTCCCCTGTTCTCCTTCTCCCACCAACACTCCCCAACCAGCCTACTCCCCCCCTCTTCCAAAAATTTCTCCTCATATTTACACGCCCGGCTCCCTGCTAGAATTCCTACACTAGTTCTCCCCGTCTCCCTCCTGACAATATAATTAGGCGTGTTCCTTGCCAACCCCAGGGTCCACTTCACATACCTCTCCTGCGTTCTATTTACCTCTTCACTTTCCTTCCACCCCCACACCTCTACCCCATACAATAGCACACTCATCACTAGTGAATCAAACAATTCCATTCTCCTTCCAAAGTCATCTGCGAATAACTTCTTTCCCAACCCCCACACCTGCCTCATCACCACATTTGCCCTCCTCACTCTCTCTTTTATGTGACCATCCACTCCCCCATTCCTTCGAAACACGAAGCCCAGGTACACAAACTCTTTCGACTCCTGTACCTTCTTTCCCTTCCACTTCCACTCCTTCCACTTCCTCTTCCCTTCCCCCTCCTTTTTTGAACACCATAACCTTGGACTTTTCCGCATTCAGCTCTAACCCCTTTTCATCCAAGTATCTTCTCAACCTCTTCATCATCTCCTTTAATGCCTCCTTGCTGGTTGCCAGCAACACTATGTCATCTGCATACGCTAGTGACCAAATTCTAACCCCTCCTATCCTGACTCCTCCTACCACCCCGGCCTCCAGCTTACTTTCCATATCCGCAATTAAAATCGCAAAAAGCGTTAGGCTAAGTGGACACCCTTGCCTTAGACCCCTATCCATCCAGAATCCCTCGGAAATCCCCTCCCCTCCTCTTACCTTGTCTTTGGTCTCTTCATATATCTTCCTCACCCTTTCAATTAGGCCTCTCTCTAATCCCCTATCCTCCATTGCCTCCCACAACCTCCCCCTATCTACCGATGGAAACGCGGCTTTGAGATCTATCTCCTCGTCATTCAACTCTTCCATCTCTGTCTCCTCTGTCCTTCTACTTCCCCCATCCTACTTCCTTGAATCCGAGCCCTGGAATGATTCTTTGAAAAACTCTCTCCACTCCTCACTCCCTATCTTTTCGCTAACCCCCACCCTACGCTTCCTAAACCTATTTATTATCTTCCAGACGTCCCCTTCTGTCTTAACATTTGCTAATCCTCTTCCAGATCTTTCTCCTTTTCCTGTTCTTTCTTCTTACACACCAATCTAAACCCCTTCCTCATTTCTATGTACTCCTCCCTTCTCGCCTTACCCTCTTTCCACTTCTTGTACTTCCTCTTCACCTTCCTCTTCATCTTTTTACATTCCCTATCCCACCACGGCTTCACCATTCCTTTCTTCTTCTTTCTAAATACCTTCTTTTGCACACAACCACATCCTTCCATATCTCTTCCACCGACTCTCCTCCAAAGCGTACCTTTCCTAGCTCCTCTTGATACTTCTCCACCGCCTCCTTCGTCCAGGTCACCCTCTCCCCTATCGAGACTTCTTTCCTGTCTTGTCTTCCGCCACCCTCACCTCTTATCCACAGACTCAATGGCTGATGGTCTGATTCCACCCTCCCCTCTACTGCGAATTTTTCCGTCTCCTCCCATCCTTGCATATTCATGACCACATAATCTATCACCGATACCCCCCCCCCCCTTACTTACATATGTGTATTCTCCCTCTTCGTCCCCATTTGCCATACCATTCGCCACTGCCCACCCTCTATCCTCCATACAGTCCCTTAGAATCTTCCCCTCCTTATTTATTACATTATCCTTGGATTTCCTCTCGAAGCTCTCCCCTTTCCTGTAAAGTTCCCCTTCGCTCCCCATTCTCGCATTGAAGTCCCCACCCAGTACCACCATACCCTCTTCTCTTTCGCCCAGCATGTCTTCCACTCTTTCTTTAATTCTTTCCATCCCATCCTTGTTGTACACTGTCACAAACTTACACTTTATCCCTCCTATTTTTATTTCCCTCATTTGCACACCCTCCCCCTCGTCCTCTCTATGAACTTTTTCCTCTAATCCATCTCTAACCCCGGTTATAATTCCCCCACTGGCCCTTCCTTTCTTCTTCACTCTGAACGCCTCCTGAAGTCTCCACCTATACCCCCTTGGTAGCTTTGGATCCATTCTATCACATTCCTTTCTTTCTACCCACGTCTCTACCAGTCCAACAACATCAAATTCCTGGATGTACCGCCAGAACTCCTCGTCCTTCTTCTTTACCCCTGCTACGTTCCAGTACAGCACCTTCACTACCCCTCTACCCTGCGTTACCCCCACCCCCCTACTTCCTACGAAACAAATCCCCCTGCACTTCCTTCAACACCTCTCTCTCCTCATCCCACACCCACATATTCTCGTCTACTCTTATTTTTCTATATCCTACCTTCGCCGACCTCGCTTCTCTCTTCTCCCTCCTCGCCCTGTCATAAAGCATTCTCTGTACATCCCTTTCCTTTCTCGTCAAATCGTGATCTATGAAAACTCCCTCATGCTGTATCCTACTCTTATTCTGCATTACCCCCAACTTTTCTTCCCAGCTCTCCAACTCCACAACCGCCACTTCCTTCTCTTTCCTCCCCTCCAACTTAATTTTCCCTACCCTGCCTTTAACACACCCTATGCTCTGTAGCAGCTCTTCCACGCCCTCCCTTTCTTCTCCACTCTTTAACTTCAACCCTCTTATCACAATATTATTTCTCCTGTCTGCCTTCTCTTTTCTCTCCATTCTCAACTCCATTGCCCTTATCCGTTCCCTATCCGCCCGTTCCCTCTCTTACTTTATCTTTTATCATATTCTCTACCCTCTACCAAATACCTTTAATCTCACTTCCCCCACCTCCGTCACCTTCTTCCATTTCCATCCTGCCCTCCACCTTCTCAAGTCTCTTTTCCGTCCTTTCCTGCCACAGCCTGATCTCCTCTCCCATCTGCTTTATTTTAACTTCCTTCTCTTCCCTTTCCCTCTCTAACCCCTCTACTCTCTCCCTCATCTCTTTCTTCTCCTTTTCCCATTTCTCATCTCTAATTCTCATTTCTTCCCTCATACCTTCCACCTGTTCTTTAGTCCCCTTCACGTCCTTCCTTAGCCCCCTGATCTCGCCTACCAGCATCCCGATAGCCTCCTTCTCTGACAATCCCTCCATTTCTTGGGGGGGGGGGCGACCTACGTGCTCTCTCGCTTTTTTTGAATGGACTCTCCAATTCGCTTTTGTCCGGACTCTCTCGGCTGTCTCTCTTCCTCTTCAAGAGATCCTCCCCATCACTTGTGCTCGACTCTCTCTCCCTTAACTTCTCGCTTCCTTCGTTCCGCCTTCCCCCTCTCCCAGACGCGCTACTGGACCCCGAGCCACGCCTTAATGAATTTTTATATATAATGTTTTTAAGTTGGAAATCGCGTTTGACAAAATACTTCCGATCATTATCCAATAATATAGTTTTTTTCAAATTTTTAGGTTTGGCGACAGCGTCGAAGGAGTCGAAATCCCCAATGTATACTAAAGAGCAAGTACAAGATCAACTGGAAAAACTGTTTGGTTTGACTCCTGCTGATTTGCAGAAGCAATGTCAATTTGACTTCGAAGCTAACTGGTCTACAATTTCTACTGCTCTTGAAGCAATGCAAAAAGTTGCCGATGCTTTAGTAAATGAGCTGAAAAAGACCACACCACTTACTGATGATCACTTCGGGATGCTGATCGAGAATAACTGTAACGCAAGCGGAGACTACGCTGCAGCAGGAAAAAATGTCATTGACGTAGCTCTACCATGTGACAAGGCTGCTGCGAGAAAGGCCGAAGCTCAGGCATTTGCTGTAAAGCACAGTTGCAAATCGCAATAAGCCACTGTAAGTTCCTTTAGTATTTTGCATGAAATCCATGTTCCCATTAAACGTATGAGAGCCACTGTGAAGTTAGACGAGGAGTGCAGCTCGGCTCTCACATGCGGAGAACCCCTGCTAGACCAGCGAGAAACGTGCGCGCGCACGCCGGGCACGCATGTTGCTTCGGGACACCCATTATTTCGGGCCGACGGTTCTCCGCATATGAGAGCCGAGCTGAGATCCTCATCTCACATCACAGTGACTCTCAACCGCTTCCTGTTTATATAAAATTAATTGCTTTTATCTACATCAAAGCTTTTGCGTCTCCGCTCATTAGAAAATAGATTATCGTTCATTTTCAAGCTATTATTTTGCTTCTTAGATTTAAATTATTGAATTTTCTAAATTGCGATGCAGAATTTGAACACAAAATGTTTTTCGCAACCAAAATGACAAATTTCAAACCAAGAGAAAAATTGACGGTCAATAAAGAAATTTTTTTAATAAAAACGTTGAATTTCAATAAAGTAAGTAAATTTCCAAATAAGGCAATGAATTTTCCATGCCGAAAAATATTCTTCTACTAAAAAAGACGACTTTTCGAGAAAATACGCGTATTGTCGATCATTAGATGATAGTGAGTTCTCAACATAAACAGATAAATTTGAAAGCAGGAATATAAGAATAAAATTTTTAGATAAAATAATTTTATTTTCAATGAAAAAAATTATCAACTTACTCAAATTTTCAATCTAAAAAATGGAAAACCAAGAATAAAAAAGTCAAATAGTTAAATGATGTTGGATATTTTAAAACGAAAAGATGAATTTTAGACCAAGAAAAACATTTTTCAGTCAATAAAGAAAACTATTTCATGCAAAATGTTGGATTTTTATGCAAAAAAGGCCAATATTTTACAAAACAGTTGAATTTTCAATTAAAAATATGAATATTCCACAAAAAAGTTCATTTTCAGCAACAAAATAGTTGAATTTTAAACCAAGAAGGTTAACTGTCGACTAAAAACCACGGTCTTCCTACCAAATGAATGAATTTTTGGATATCAGATAAGTTTTTAACTTGAAAATATAAATTTGTAACCAAAAATGGAAAATCTAGAGTTCAAAATGAAACAATTGATTCTGGAATATTTTCATTTTCAATCAACAACAGTTGTATGAAACCGAAAATGATAATTTTTTTTTAAAAAGTTAAGTCTTCAACCAAATATTTGAGTTTTCAACTTAAAGATGAATTTTGAGCATAAAGCAGAATGAGTGAATTCTCAGCTTCATCTTTGAATTCATTAACTCCTAAAGTTTCCAATAGAAAAAAATGATTTTCTAATATTCTAGAATTATCAAGCTTCAAAGATTCACAGTATTTGAAATTTTTCTATTTTGAAATGCGAAAATATTTAAACTTGAAATTATTCTTTTGTATGCGCAATTTCACACAGTTTAATTTTAGAGGCCATGATATAAAATTTGTTTTGGTTCAAAAGCGTAAATTACAAGATATTTCGAAAATTTCAATGATAAATCTTTCAAAATTTTATATTAAAAGTCTTGTTACTTACTTTTTAATTCAATATTTTTAGATATAAATATTCTAAATGACTTGATTTAAATATTAGTTACCAATTTAATAACTTCAGGTTGAAATATTTAAATAATTGTTTGGAATCATTCACAGCAATGCTGATATGTATTCTTTCATAACATGAAAATTTTGAATATGATATCTTAACATTGTTCAACTTTCAAGTTGAAGATTAAAAAAAGTGAATTGATGAGAATTGAAAAATATTTGATTGAAAAAATTCTAGAATTAACAGTAATTCTAAAGTAAGTGTTGAAAATAAAAATATTCAAAATTTAAAAAAGTGTGTTGTTAAGAAAATATATATAAATTGATCTATTTGAAATGGATGTCACAGTAATTAAATAATTTCTTTAATTCTGAGTGGTTATAAATTTCGAGTTATGAATTTTAATGCTGGGCGCTGAATTTCCAATTTTTCTTTCCTCCTAAGTTTTAATTTTGTAAATGAAATTGGAATCGGTTAATTGCGGAAGGCATAATTTCAAATGTACAAATTTTCAATTTTCAAACGATTCAAGTTTATTCGAAATAATTCCAATGGTAAAAGTTTAGAGTAGAAGGTTTTGATATCAAAATTGTGGGTAATTAAAATTTATGTTGGAATTCACATTAAGTCTGGCTTCTTTTAAAGTGCAACGTTACATAACAGCAATATTTTAATTTATTTCAATTGGAAAATCAATTGTTCCATTTCGAATAATGAATACGGAGCACAATTCATTTTTCGACCTTAGCAACATTTGTCTTATCTATTCTAATATTCATTAATGATCTTTTGTGTAAAAAAATTAAAAATTATAGAACATGTGTCCTATGTTCTGAACTTCAATCCCAAAACATTCAATATCGAGATCCTGCAACATAAAATGTTTCAATTTTGAATCCTTTGAATGGAGAACGATATAATTAAATCTTCTGATCAGAAGTTTTTCAATTCAAAATATACCTTATCCAAAATACGTTGAGTTAAAACTTTTTCAATTAAAAATCGTTCAATGTATTTTTTCAAATTTCGATCGCTTCTGATCCGAAATTATCAATTAACTATTGCTGTTTAAACAATTTTTGAGACTCACTGCATAGAAAATGTGTTAATGATGTATTTTCCTATTGTTTACGTTTTGAATGTATGAAATAAAAGTTCAGAGATGTGGACGCATTTCCTGCCAGTGTTTATATATTCCATGATCGCATTTGTGAAATTTTTAATTATTTTCGCACTTCAGGGTGATAAATTTTCAACCGGTTATTTGTTTTGATCCTTGATTTGTTTTCGAACAGCAATTTTCGATGAATGAAGGCAAAAAGAGTCAAAAAACTCCTTTGTTGTTAGAATGTGCGACGTTCCGTTGACATTGGTTCGCCAACCTCATCAGGCTAATTTATTAAAATAAAGAAACACCACATAAATATCACATATTTTTACAGGCACATAATATAAGTTAAAAACAAATTTAAAAAATTACCGTTGACATTCACTAGTTGAAACATAAATTCTAAC
This sequence comes from Andricus quercusramuli, assembly GCA_932178445.1. Classification (NCBI taxonomy): domain Eukaryota; kingdom Metazoa; phylum Arthropoda; class Insecta; order Hymenoptera; family Cynipidae; genus Andricus; species Andricus quercusramuli. Next base: position 312,574 of record CAKNXH010000161.1, on the reverse strand, counting down.
GCGTCTAATTTGAATACATGTAAAAGACCCATTTTTGTTCGACTGAAATGACAGTCTAAAGTCAACTGAAGAAACAAAACATTGTGTCGTTATTATATACACGTACTCATACACATATTCATGGATTATACATATTGAATTCTATCTTGTCGTAAGTTAAACACCCAAATTTAATTTCTGTAATAATGGAAAATATATTTTGCGAAGAACATGACTATCTTCTTTTTCATTAATATTATTTGAACTGCTGTTAATATGGCTCATCTCTGAAATCATTCTTTTTTTATAGTTAGGTTCTCGATCTACAATTTTTACATTGTCCCAATCAAATGTATGTCCAAAATTATGTTGATGTTTGTAAACGACCAACTCTGCTTTTTTCCTATTGATATGCTCATTGATCCGAGTTCTTAAAGATCTTTTTGTTTCACCCACATAAGATGCAGGACATTGTTTGCAAGAAAATTTATAAACTAAATTTGTTTCACCCCATTTTTCAGAAATATCTTTTCCTAATTTTATTACAGAATTTAAACTTTTTTTATTTGTAGGGATCGTAGCAATATTATAACTATTGAACATCTTAGACAATTGTGTAAAATTATTAGAAAAAGGAAGGCAAACTTTAAGTTGATATACATTGGAACTAATCTGATTATTGTGTACTACCTTGTTGTGAGAGTGATATTTAATTTTGTTCTTGCGTACATTTATGTTTTTATCAATAAGACCAATTGGATATTTATCATTAATCAATAACTGTTTAATTATTTTTAAATTATTTGAGCGAAAATTATTGTGAGATAATAATATAGCTCTGTCAAGAATATTGTACACTATATTTTTTATCTGTTGTATGGGATGATGTGAAAGAAAGTTTATTAGTCTGCCAGATGACATAGGTTTTTGAAACCAATTGCTGATAATGTGATTATCTTTTCTAATTAACGTCATGTCCAAAAAATTAATGCTTTTATTTTTCTCTAATTCAAAGGTAAATTTTAAATTTTTATTATAAGAGTTGAAAACTTGAATAACTGTATCAATGTGTTTATTTTTAATGCATATGATCGTGTCGTCCACATATCTAAAATATAGCAAAGGAACACAATCGTGATTTTTTTTCAATTTTTTTAGACATGTCACTTCCAAATCATCCATTACGAGATCTGCAAACAAAGGTGAGATTGGAGAGCCCATTGGCGTGCCATTAATTTGTTTGTAAATATCGTTATTAAAAATAAAAAAAGTGTTTTCAAAAAGGAATTTCGTATAAGTTATGATGTCGTTAAATGGAATTTTACATTGATTGTGGATATATATAGTCAACGGCGATACCACGCTGAAAACACCAGTTCCCGTTAGATCACTGAAGTTAAGTAGCGTTGGGCGCGGTTGGTACTTGGATGGGTGACCGTTCGGGGAATACTGCGTGTTGTTGACCCGTCGTGGGTGTGGTGGACCCACACTGGTAGTATTTATCCACCTAGAAACACTACCCGAATCGGGTAGTGAGGCAATGAACTTTCGAGTTCGAAATGCTAATCAATTTTTTTTTTTTGTGTGGATATATTCAACTCTTTTTTCCAAACTTTGTAAAACTAAGTTATGTACAAGGGATATTTGTAAACAATGAACTAACATCAAGTGAGAGGAGAACATAATCGTCGTCTATGAATATATCTTTAATTTTGTCTTTCAATTCGAAACTATTGTTCACATCTGAAATGGGAGTTTTTATACAATTTTTTAACTCATCGTAAATTGTTTTGGCTAGAAAATGTGTTGGAAAGTTAATAACAGAAAGAATCGGACGAAAAGGGACATCTTGTTTATGTATTTTTAGTAGACCAAAACATTTTGCCAGAACTGTATCAGTTAAAGTAAGTTCATTGTTATGGTATTCAGATTTAAAAAAATGATTGTCATTGAAATTTTTTAGGATTTTTGATGTGTCCGTCTGTAGTTTTTTTTAAAGGGTTTTTATTTATAGGAATGTAAGTAGATGTGTCGGAAAGCAAATTGGTCATTTTTCAGTTGTAAACTGATTTGTTTAAGCAAACGGTAAGATTACCCTTATCAGCATTCGTAAAAAAGATATCGGAGTTATTTTTCAAAAAAGTTTTTGTCTTATTCAATTTTTTTGAGATTTCTCTGTCTTCTCTGGTTATATGAACATTTCTTTTCAAAGTTTTGTTAATGTTAGTAGTTAATTTGTCTCTAATTTCATTTTTAAGGTGATTATGTAGATCTGACGATTGAAGAACTGATTCTACATTTTTGATAGTATCAATAACTTCTTGTTTTGAACATTTTGAAGCAAGGTTATAATTTGGTCCTAAAGAGACAATGTCAATAACGTTTTGTGGTATTTGAGTTTCTGTTAAATTTTTAAACCAATGATCTTTATTTATCATCGATCGGTTATATTGATCAGCAAATAAGGATTCAAATTTAATTTGGTGTTTTGTGTTACATTTTTTATGAATAGAATTAAATTTAATTAACGAAAAATCAAAGAATTTTTTTCTAATATTATCATTGACTTCAGATTCTAAAATGTTTTTTCTTATTTTATCAAGGGATCTATTTAAAAAATTAATATGAAAATTAATATCTCGAATCTCTTTTTTTAGTAATTTCCAAGAATAATGGTGATTAAACTTGTTGAGTTATTTTCGACAAGTGACACTGTAAAATGAAACATTTTTTTGTCGTTTGTTAAGGTCTAAAATACGTTGAGGAACAACGTCATCACTTCTGCGTTTCAACAAAAATTTTCGCTTAGATGTCGCTTCAGCTAATCTTCGGTTTACCGTAGACCATTTTTTAAGAGTGTTTTTGATGCTGGGTCCATAATGTTTGTCAATATATTGAAAAAAATTTGATGTTACCAGTGGTGTTGAGTCTGTCTCCGATCCAAAACTCTCATTCATTGAAGAAACCAAAAATTCGCCTTCCATAGTTTAATTCAAAAAGCAATTTTCGATGAATGAAGGCAAAAAGAGTAAAAAAACTCCTATGTTGGTAGAATGTGCCACGTTCGATTTGTTTTGGCTGAAGTTATTTTAATATATATTTACTGATTTAACCTTCTTAGCTATTCCTCAAATAATTAACTGTTTAATGCGCACATCCCTTGTTTTATTTATACTTTATGTAAGACATAAATATTGTTTAAACTAAATATTGTTTCATCTTCAGATCCGAGCAAAAAGACGGAAGCGGAAAAGGAGAATATATATGACGACTTGGAATGTTTCAATTTGATTATGAATCTAATTATTGAATTATCCGCTGTACTATACACGGGTTTTACTGCGATTTTCCTTGTGTGCTACGAAAAAAGGAATATGGACTATTGTAGGTGAATACTAGTGCAGATTTGTGGAAGACGGGCGCAGCCGCATTTTTATGAAATCTATTATTAATATTAATATGATTATTATTGTTATAACCAAACTATGTAGCATTAAATAAAAAGTTATTATCAGCAGTTCATTATCTTATATTTTTATATTTAGGAGTCATGCTACTTTTGCGTATGAAATTAGTGCAATCCACCTTCAGTTATATCGGGAATAGGGTTCCTAATTAAAAAAAAAAATTACGATAACACAGGACCACTAAAAAAGCATCTGAATCAAAAACGATACCCATAATTTCCTCTGGATTTTGAACCGCTGATCATGAATCTGATGGCCGTTTTATGGTGTTGTCCTTTCTTTTCACATAACTTCAAAATTTTCGTAGTTTGAGAAAAAATTAATAAAAATGTCATTTTGATACAGAGTTAAAAAGTTAAAGCATTTTCAATATTCTTGAGACCATTTTTTCAATATTTAAAAATTTTCTGTACTGCTATCCGTAGAACTCAAATATTTGAACAATTTATAAAGAATTAACTTTTCGGAAAACGGATACAAAAAATTTCCAGCAAATAATTTGTTCATAAAATATTTTTTGTTTATTTCATCATGATTTAATATCTTTATATAATGAAATTATAGAATGTAATTTTACTATTATTGACGTGCACCCGGAACGTCAAATATAAAAAATTCCCATTTCTCCGTGATATTTATTCATAAAAAAAATTGAAAAAACTAATTCAAAAAGCAGGCTAGACAACGTTATTTGAAATTTAATCGGCTTTAAAAAAAAAATTCTTCCTAATCGGTCAGTATCTCTGGGCTGCACGTTACTTATTGATTTTCAAAGAGTTGCATTATTTTTTTGTTTATTTTCAGGATATAAATAAATACAACGTTTCAACATACGTGGTTTTGGAATATAAAAAATTTAAGAACAATAACTATTTTTACGATTGTAGAATGTTTTATATTGTCAGGACTTACATAAAATGTTGCGTAGTCCGACACTTCATTGTCAAAGAAAGATTTGCAATTTTGCCAACCTGATATTTCCAAACTATTAAAAAAAAACTTTAATGTTAATTCAAACTCTAATCTTTTTATTCAATTCTTTATTTACTCTATGAACGAAAATTCAACTTTTTTGTTGAAATTTCGTCTCCTTGATTTGAAAATTCAAGAATTTGATTGATTTTTTTTTTCTTTTTCGGTTTGCAAATTCATTTTGTTTTAACATTCTTCCCTTTCTTTGTTTCAAAATTAATTTTTTCCTAATTAAACTATATTGTGGATAGTTTGTTTTATTCTTTGTTAAGAATCTGTTTTCTTAACAGAAAACTTAGCTGTTACATTTTTTATTACAAATTTTTCTTTCCTAGTTTAAAATTTCACTATTTGTCTGAAAATTTTTATATTTTGTTAAAGAATAAACTTTTTTGGTAGGAAGATAATCCTTTTGGCTCAAAATTGAACATTTATTGTGCTACTTTTAGGCTAATCATTTTAGTTAAAAATGCATTAATTGGGTTAAAAATTTAACTATCTTGTTGATAATTAATTTTATTTTGTGTTTGAAAATAATTTTATGAACTAAATACTTCACTATTTTATTTTTAATTGAAAAATTTTCTTTTCAGTTTGAAAATTCAAGAATTTGGTTTAAAATTCATAAATTTTGCTGAAAGTTCGACTTTTCTAGTAGAGAATTAATTTTCGTAGCTTGAATTTCAATTGATTGGTTAAAAGTTATTTCTAATATTGAAAATTCTTATGTTTCGTGAAGAATTCGTCTTTAGGTTTGAAAAATGAACATTTCGGTAGAAAATTTCCTATCTTGTTGAATAATTAGTCATTAATTTTATGAAGAAATAGATTTATTATTACCTTTATTATTGTTCCATTAAGTATTTTTCCATATACATGTAAAGTTTTTACTTGCGAGATTTCGAGAATATAAAAAATTTATGAACCTGTTTTTTTTTAATTCCAAAACTCTAGAGAAGTCGTTAATTTGATAATTTTTACGACTGCTGCCACAGACTTCTGAGTATATTTTCGACAAATTAAAGTACAAAATAAAGCTATACAACGGTAAAAAATGTATGTCATCTGAAAAAATGTTTTTTATTCTCATCCGGCGTTTTCAAAAAATTTCCATAATCTTTATCTCATTTTCACATAAATAGATACATGAATTTGATAACTTGCTTTGTATTTGTCGGATAAAATATTAATTATTATTCTATTTACAATTTTCATATTATAGGCAGATATAAAATTTCAACATGAGAAGTTTTAAAAATAGCATAAATTTATTTACTTGCAATTCAGAAATTTTTAATCACCGCCAAGTCGTGAGTTTGTTATTATTCTTTTAGTGCTGCATTTGAATTATGTGCATGTTAAAAAAAAGTTAGTATCAAATAAAACTATATACCTATAAAAATATATGCATACTAAAAAAATCCTTCATAATCTCTTCTGCTGTTTTCAAAAAGTTTTATGGATATTTTTACTACTTTTGCACTATATATGAGGAAAAACACATGTTCTGATACATTTCCTTAAAGAAAATTGTGTGTCCTAAGAAGAAACTTTGAAAATCATATAGGTACGTGCCTCATTAATATTTAAAATCACTACCATCATCAATCGTAATCATAGATTTGCGATTTGGGAGGAAACCTAATTTTCATTATTATTATTATTATTATACCATTAAGCCATTTCCCTTTCGGGGTAGGCGTGACTTGCTCGGTTGGGGAATAGTAAACAGGTGAATAGGTATAGAGTAGGTTGGTATATGGGCATAAGGTATATAGGAGTTTTATAGGTGTTAGGGATAGGTGTTTTAGATCGATCTGGAATTCTCGTGTCATTTATTTAGATGACACGTTCATTCCGCAACACTGCTCCGACCCAGGTTGCTGATCAATCTCTCTAGCGATCACCCCAAGTGAGGAACCTCACAAGATTGTTATGTATGGTTCCCCACTTGGGCCCATTAGTATCCAAAGTCTCTGTTTCAGGCGCCATTCACACTATTGTCACTCTGTTTACAAACTATTTGTCGCCACACATTTCTGTCCTGGCATACTACTCTAGCTTCCTTCACGTCCATGCATTTCTTCACGCAAGCTCTTCTGTTCCTATGGCTTCTTACGTCTCTTCGGATTAATGTCTCATTCACAGATTCTGACCATTCTTTCGGCGGTCTACCTCTGGGCATTCTACCATTTACTTTACCTTTATACACTTGCTTCGTCAGTCGTTCATCTTTCATTCTTTCAAGATGTCCGAACCACCTTAGCTGATTTCTTTCCCATATGTCAACTAGTGTCTCTTGTGTACCACATTCTTTGAGGATTGTCTCATTTCTGACTTTGTCCATCAGTGTTTTCCCGCATATTATGCGGAGAGGTTTCATGCCGATCGCGTTGATTTTGCTCCTGTCCTTTTCTTGACAGGTCCATGTCTCGCTACCGTATAGTACAGTTGGTACGAAGATAGAGTTATGTATGGCCATTTTAGCTTTTTTTGATATGTTTTTATTTCTGAGGATGGATCCTGCTCTACCGATAACCTGCTTACCCTTATTTATGCGCCTATCTAACTCCCCATCTATTTTTCCGTCGCTAGTGAATAGGCTACCCAGATATACGTACTTGTCAACTTGTTCTAATCCCTCACCATTTAGGACAATGTTGCACATTGTTTTCTCGCTTTTTCCCTCAAACACCATGATTTTCGTTTTATTCTCGTTAATTTTGAGGCCCATGTTCTCCATGCTTGTATTTAGTTTATTCAACATTCTTTGCAAGTCCTCGATTGATTCTGCCATAAGAATCTTGTCATCTGCGAAAGCTAACCCACGTACCTTGACGGTTTCGAGATTTACACCTTCTTCGTCGAAGAGGGCAGTTCTTAGACATTTATCCATGAATATGATAAATAGCCACGAGGACATAACGCATCCTTGCTTCACCCCTTGCATAATATCGAACCAGTCGCTCAGTTTCCCATTTACCCTTACACTCGCTTTACTGCCTGTATAAATTGTTTTTATTGCT
>CAKNXH010000161.1:253012-300130 GCA_932178445.1 Andricus quercusramuli | reverse complement strand
AAAATTTCCAAATAATAAAAATTACTGAGTTAAGGAATTCCCAAACAGTCTACAATATTTCAATGCTTGAAAATTCCCGAAATGATGAAATTTCTCAATTATAAAATTCCAGTGTAATAAAGTTTCTGAATTGAAAAAATGCCCAAATAACATGATTCCCAAACCGTTTGTTTTGAAGAAGTTTTGCTTTAGTAAAGCCGTAAATGTGTCATGGAATTCTATATTTCTCGAATATCTGAGGTTCAATTCGCTTGAACTTTCAACTAAAATGAGCGGATAAAAAGTTTTACGTGGTTTAATTTAGAGAAGAAATAGTATACCCCCCCGCCCCGCCCCCCCGCACCAAAAAAATTGATCAATCTCGAAAAATTAACAATAAAAGTTAAGACTTAGCTTTTGCGAATTGACTGTGTTGCCGCCGTTTCTCCTGGAAGCTTCTTCTTAATTTTCGAGTTGGAATTTCGGAAAGGCACTAAGTAGCACGTTTACGGGAAATTTTATTTGTTTATTATTAGTATTATTATTATTAATTTAAAGTCATAGCGCAAGGATATTATTACGACCTTTTCCTAAGACGTTAGAGTTTGGACTGATTGCTGTCGAGTCAGCACATGTTTTCCTTTTCTTTTTTTTTTTATGTACAGAATACAAAGGGGCGGAAATTTAGACACTTTAAAAATTCTTCGAAGACCCCTTAAGTACCAACAAAGACTGAAAATTCGTTAAAAATCACTCCAAGCACCACAAAGACTAGGAAATTCTCTCACGTTAGAAAATATCCTATCATATTTTAAAAAATTTTCGAAATACCGTGAAATTTGAAAACATTCCCGAATAGTCAAAAATTCCCGGAAAAAAGAATTCCCGACAGAAAATACCTGTATTATAAAATATCCAAACTACAAAATTCCGGAATGAATAAAATATCCGAACTGGAGTATTCCCGAATAATAAAACTGACGAATTGGAGTATTCGCGAACAGTTTATAATGTTGCATGATGCAACATCCAAACTGGAAAATTTCTGAATTATAAAACTCCAGCACAACAGAATTCCTGAATTTCAAAATTTCCAAATAATAAAAATTACTGAGTTAAGGAATTCCCAAACAGTCTACAATATTTCAATGCTTGAAAATTCCCGAAATGATGAAATTTTTCAATTATAAAATTCCAGTGTAATAAAGTTTCTGAATTGAAAAAATGCCCAAATAACATGATTCCCAAACCGTTTGTTTTGAAGAAGTTTTGCTTTAGTAAAGCCGTAAATGTGTCATGGAATTCTATATTTCTCGAATATCTGAGGTTCAATTCGCTTGAACTTTCAAATAAAATGAGCGGATAAAAAGTTTTACGTGTTTTTCATTGAAAAATAAAAAGTGCGAAACCTAATTTTTGATTACTTAAATCAGACCTAAAATTCAAAAATATTTTTAGATATTTCAGATGTGTCGAAAAAGAATCTAAAACATTCTGAAGAATTTAAAAATATTTTATAAATTTTCGTACATATTTACAAGTTTAAAAATATATTTAACTCTTCAAAACTTTTCAAATTCTGAATTATATTCTAAATAAGAAATCATCACAAGTTTTAAATTATTTCTTAATCTTTTCAAAACTTCAAATTGTCTCTTAAACTTATCCTTTTTTTTTGTTGAAAATTTTTAATTTTGCAAAATTGAAAACGCTGGCAAGTTCATTTGCAATTTTTTCAAATTTCTCTTCGAATTCCTGTTTCAAAATGAAAAAATCGTTTTCAATTTTTCCAAGAATTTTAGAACAAGTTTTTATCCTCTTCAAACTTCTCTAAATTCTTAAAAAACTATTATTATTTTGTTTGTTTTGCGATTATTATAGAGAATATTTATCTGATGGAAAAAACATAAAATTCAAAAACGTTCCGTGTCGCCATTCTCTACAAGGGTATATTTAAAAAAAAATGAAGTTGGGGACTTTCAAAATCCGCCCACTCAATTCATCATTGTGCACTTCTTTTCAGTTTCTCAAGTTTTTAAAATAATAACTGACATACTATGTGAATAAATCTTAGGTTAATTTTTGATTGAAAGATAACATTTTCTCATGGTTTCCGACAATATTAGGTGCGCTAATAAGTTCTCGCTGTTTTTCAATAGATGGCTCCAGCAGTAAGTGCGGGTCGATTTTGACATATCCAAAACGCTATAAACCAAGCTTAGACATATGGTAAACAAACCGTTCTGACACATTAGTGACCTTTGTTTTGGCGTCCTTCTTATGGTCGTGCGGAAATGTCTGATTTTGTGCCAAATAATTCCCATTTGCGGGAAGTGTTGATTTTCTTCTTTCATTCGAAGAAAACGGCGGCAGGAGAGCATCGAGAGCTCTAGAAAGTTGACAGAGAAGCTGCTCTAAGGAAAACAACGCAAAGAAGATGTTTGATGTTGAGATTTATTTATTTTTCCTTCATTTATTTTTTTTCAATCTACTTTTTTTAAGATGTTTCTTCTAGCCAAACGCAAGAAGAACTTGCTTCAGCATTAGGCGTTACCTGCCAAGCCATTTTCGAGCGATTGCATGCGTTGGGCATGATTCAAAGAAAGGAACTTGTGTTTCTTATGATTTGAAGCCAAGAGACGCTGAGCGTCGTTTTTTCGCTCGTGAACAACTTCAGTGTGAATAGTGTGAACAACGCTCCAGCGGCGAAAAATGAAGGGGTTTCTTCATCGCATTGTGACGGCCGATGAAAAATGGATTCATTACAGCAACTTATTTATTTTGTTGATGACGCGTTTCACCCTCTCGCCAGAGAAAGGAAGAGTGGTTCCTCCGTTGATCTATGGGCTCTATGTCGGACACGTAGGGGGCGAGTATCGAAGAATGGTTTAGGGTCTTGATGACTTTTATTGTAGTACTGGGTGGTGTTTCTTAACCGATGGAGTGTCTAAACTGGGTAGACTGCTTGAACTTCCTAAACTGGATAGATGGTTAAAGTCCCTAAACTGATTTTCTGCTTTAAAATCTGCTGTATTTATTCACAAGATCCCTCCTAAGATTCCCGTAGGGGTGAGTGGTATTAGAAGGAGGGATTCATCATGGCTCCAATCAGCGTTGATAATCAATCATATAATTAATTTAGAATAAATTTACAATTAATAATTAATTATAATTAAGAAGAAATAATTAACCAAGAAGAGCTTGCTTCAGCATTAGGCGTTACCTACCAAGCCATTTCCGAGCGATTGCATGCGTTGGGAATGATTCAAAGACAAGGAACATGAGTGGGTTCTTTATGATTTGAAGCCAAGGGACGTTGAGCGTCGTTTTGCCGAGCACTGTGCGAAAAACGGCGACAATGTTAGCAGAGGCAAGAAAAAGTGATTCTACAGCTTGACAACGCTCGGCCTCACGTTGCCAAACCCATTTAAATCTACCTGGAAACGCTCAAATGGGAAGTTATACCACACTCGCCGTATGACGCAGATATTGCGCCGTCCGATTATTACTTCTTCCGGTCGACGGCACATTGTCCGATTGATCGGCAGTTCCGCTCATATGAAGACATCCATAAATGGCTTGATTCGTGGACAGCCTCAAAAGATAAAAACTTTTACCGTAACGGTATTTGAGCCCTACCATAAAGATGGGAAAAAGTTGTAGCTAACGATGGGCAATACTTTGAATGATTCATTTGTAACCATTTTTTCACACTTAAGTTGCATTTTCCTTTAAAAAACAGCGAGAACTTATTTGCGCACCTATATCGTCTCGTCATATTTTCACTGCTCAGTATGTGTTTTCCCCCTTTGAATTGTATACAATAGTGTAATAATACGGAAGTTTTCTTTCAGGTGAATTCTAGGATGAATATAACTATAAAATACGAATCATTTATATCGGAAATTATTTAAAGTAACTTGAATATACTTGAAATTTATTGAGAATTGAATCATTGGCCGTGCATTGCCTAAAAAAGTACTGAGTAGTCACTGCCGCAGCCTTGAATTGAAGAAAATGAGGGCTAAGATTGTTTTTCTCTGCTGCATCGTAGTGGCATTCATTAATTCTATTGGTGAGTATAATGATATTCATGATTTGAAATAGATTTTTAATTGCACGTTACTCATTTCTTGTTTCAAATCGATCAAACTGAAAAAAAAAATTCTAACTGTGCTTTCTAAATTTATAAATTTGTGAAATTTCAATACGTAATTAGTGAAACACTACTAACTCATTCAAAGAAAATTTACCCACTCATTCTATTAGTCGAAATATTGGCGAATTCTTTAGTGGGAATCAACTAGTTTCTTACAAAGCTATTGAAAATATTGCTCTGATTGTTTTAAAAGAACAAACTGAAAACAAACGTTATTTCTAGTAATTCCAGGGCAAGAGAAAAAAAATTAATCCAAGTAGACGTCGATCGCCTATAAGGAAAGGTTTCGTAGCCTATTAGAACGTTAATTTAAGTCTTAACAGAACACTAAAACGAAATATTTTTTGATTCTATAGAAAAAATTAATAACAAAAAATTCAATTAAAAAAAATTGTACTAAAAAAATTTATTTAAAATTAAATTATGTAAAACAGTTTGGATGTCCTTCCGAAAAGGTCATCCGAAAATATTGACTTGATACTTGGTCTAGTGGTTCTTTTCGTACAATAGTTGAACGCACTAGAAGTATTTTTATCACAGACATAATTGGCAATAAAAAATAATAATTTTGAATAAGTATAGGGAAAAATTCAAGAATATTTTGCAAATGATCGAAAATCTTCCAAAATTTGAAAAAAAATTGTATCTCTCGAAAATTCCAATAACTACTAAGTATCTTTCAAAGTGATCCGAATTGTTTCTAAAATTCTCTTGAAATATTTCAAAATATTTTCTCGACATTAATTTTCTAGAATGAAGAATCACTTTCAATATTCATAGGAAACTTTAAAAAAAAGTATTAGCTTGAATCCATTAAAAATTTTTAAAATCTGCGAAATTACTTCTCACAATCTGTAACAATCTACATTTTGTTTTAAGTTTTTAGAATTTTTCCGAAGACTAATAATTATCTTTTAAAATGATTCAGTTTTTCCTGGAATTTTGAATTCAGTCTACAAAATTGGAAGAATAATGTTCAAATCTTCTAGATTTTTACAAAATAATTTTTGAAATCTTTCAGAATGTTTTGAAATCTTCTTAAATATTATTTTCAAATTAGTTTTGAAAATAAATGAATTTCAATATTCCCTAAATTTTAGGAGGGAAATTTCATTATCTTCGAACCTTAAAAATCCTTAAAAACCTTCATAATTTCATCCCAAAATCTTCAAAAATCTATATCTTGTTTAAAATTTGAAGGTACAGGTAACTTTTTAGTTACCGGTGCAGAAAATTCTTAATCTTCATCAATATAGTATTAAGTAATTAATTGAATTATTATTTTGTCATACTTATTTCATTAACTTGATTTTTTAAAACATTTTCTCCAAATGTTAAAAACAGAACATTGCTTACTTTATTACCAAACAATCATTTACAGTTTTTTTTTCATTTTGTCTTTCAGAAATACATTTTTAGAAATAATGTTTTCAAGATTGAAATCGCGAATTACAAAATCCTTGAAATCATTACACAATAATATATAATTTTTAATTTTTAAGGTTTGAAAGCACAGTATGCAGAGTATGAATCGAAAAAGACTGACTTAAAGCAAGTACAATCTACTTTGGAAAAAGTTTTTGGTTTAACGCCTGCTGAATTGATGAATGTATGTCAATTTGACCTCAATGCAAAGTGGCAGACAATTGTTGCTCCTCTTGAAGTATTGTATAAAATTTCCCTTGCTCTCGTTAATGAGCTAGCCAAGACCATGAACCCTTTTGATGCTAACTTCGACGCGACGCTAATGAAAAACTGTAAGGCAAGTCCAAACGTCACTACAGCTAGAAAACCTATCCTTGACGCAGCGCTACCATGTGATAAAGCTGCTGCGAGAAAGGCCAAAGCTATGGAATTCGCTCTACAGAACGGTTGCAAAGCAAGCTAAGCCACTGTAAGTTCCTTTAATATTTTTCATGAAATTCGTATTTCCAGGGAGCGCATGAGAGCCACTGTAAAGTTAGATGAGGAGCGCAGCTCGGCTCTCACGAGCAGAAAACCCCTGCTAGACCATCGCGAAGCGTGCGCGCGCACGCCGGGCACGCATGTTGCTTCGCGACACCCACTCTTCCGGGCCGACGGTTCTCCGCATGTGAGAGCCAAGCTGCGCTCATCATCTCGCTTCACAGTGGCTCTCATCCGCTTCGTCTTGATATAAAATAACCTATTATTCATTCATTCTGTGCATTGAATTCTTCAAATTGTTTTGCAGAATTTAAAAAACAAATATTTTTTGCGACGCCTGAACAATTAATTATCAACTGAAAAAATTGATTTATCAACAAAATAGCTAATTTTTCAGTCATGCAGATCAATTTGCAATCAAAGAATTAAATTTGTACCAAAAAGACGAATTTTAAACAAAGAAAAAATTGGCGGTTATTAAAGAAAAAAATTTCATCAAAAAGTTGAATTTTCACGTAAAGAAGAATTATTTACAAAACAGTTAAATTTCCAAACGGAAAACATGAATTTCCAAAAAAAATGTAATTTTCAGCCAAGAAGATGAATTTTCTACCAAGGAACGTGAATCTTGAAAAAGTACATGAAGTTTCACTTGGAAACAATACATTTTATTTAAAAAAATTACTGTGATGAAAAAATGATTTTCAATAAAAGAAGCAAATTTTTGAATGAAGCAATGAATTTTCAACAAAGAAAAATAATTTTCTACCAAAAAATACAACTTTTTAACAAAATACACGTATTTTCATTCATTAAATGATGGTCAGTTCTCAACATAAACGGATAAATTTGAAAGCAAAAATAGAACAATTAAATTTGCAGCTAAAACAATTCAATTTGCAATGAAAAAAGGAATTTTTATCTTACATAAATTTTTAACCAAAGAGGTGAATTTAAAATTTGAAAATATTTTTATTTTCAATCAAAATTGACCTTTAAATAAAATGGTTGAATTTTCAATGTAAAAAAATCATTTGTAGCTAAAAAGTGCATTTTTAAGAAATTATTTAAGTTTCCAGTCAAACAGATTAATTTTCAATTGGAAAGATTGAATTTTTACAGAAAAAGATTATTTTTCAACCAAACATGGAATAGTCAAATAGATAAACCGTCACCGATATTTTGAAACAAAGAGATAAATTTTAAACAAGAAATAAAACATTTTTCAGTCAATGAGGAAAATAATTTCATGCAAAATGTTGAACTTTCATGCAAAAAATAAAATCTTTTACAAAACTGTTGAATTTACAATTCAAAAATATGAATTTTCTACAAAAAAGTTGAATTTTCCACCAATATTTGAGTTCTGAAGTGAAAAAGATGAATTTTAAACAGAAAACAGAATTAATGAATTTTGAGTTTCATGTTTGAAATACACAAAATGCTCCTATTGCAATTCCTAAAAAAGAAAAGAAAAAAATTTGTTTCTTTGGACAAAAATAAAAAAGAGGGGAAAAATAAGAAAGGCAACCAACCAAATCACCTTCCTTCTCCTTTTTTCTTTCTTTTGTCTTTTTTATTTTTATTATTATCAAATCAGGATATGAGAGCATTTGTAATATTTACCAACGTTTGGGTGCTCACACAGCACCCTTATCAAGGCAAGAAAAATTAAAACAGGTGGGAACAGCGACCAAGCAACGATGCTATCTCCTCGATACCTGAGATCTGAATGTGGGTCAATAGGCTAATCCGTCACAACAAACGAGAAATAAGAGAAATTCAAGACTCATGGAAACTGAATGTAATTAATCATACTTGAGTAACTTTTCTTTAATCTATCTAAATCAGTTTTTAAGTAATTTTTTTTAACTAATTTAGAAATATTAAACGAAAGTTATACAAGTATGATTAATTACATTAGTTTTTATGAGCCTTGACTTTCTCTTATTTCTTGTTTGTTGTCACGGATTAGCCTATTGACCCACATTCAGATATCAGGTATCGATGAGATAGCGTCGTTGTTTGGTCGCTGTTCCCACCTGTTTTAATTTTTCTTGCCTTGATGAGGGTGCTGTGTGAGCACCCAAACGTTGGTAAATACTTTGCATGCTTTTCTATTGTGATTTGATAATAATAAAAATAAAAAAGACAAAAGAAAGGAAAAAAGGAGAAGGAATGGGATTCAGTTGGTTGCTTTTCTCATTTCGCTCAAGGCGAACATCCCTCGTTTTATTTATACTTTAGGTTGTGACACAGCCAAATACCTACATTACCGACCTCACTTTTTCAATTTTCCAAATTTTTTTTTGAACCTAAGAACTTTTTTTATAAGTGAAATATCGGCTTCAAACTTTGAGAAATGCAAGAGACGACAGTGAAGTACGTTTATGTACATCATTTGAGTATAAAAGATGCAAAAAGAAAAATTCCAATTAAATGTCAACAACGCTTGCCAGTTCGGTCGGTATTCGCGATGAGCACGAAAATGCGAAGTCTGGCGGCCACTGAACGAGGCCAATAGCGATTTCAATACTTACATAATTCAACATTGAAACAACATATTTCACTCAACTTTTATGCTGGACACAACTTTCAAAAAATATTATTGTAAGAACACCGGATCATCAATCTTTGACAGCGTGGACCCCATATTTCAGATGTAGACGAGTCAGCTGATAGAGCCTCGATTAGTGGCCGCCAGACTTCGCATTGTCGTGCCCATCGCAAAAATACCGACCGAACTGGCAAGCGGAACCAGAGTTGACACTTAGTTGGAATTTTTCTTTTTGCATCTTTTATACTCAAATAATGTACATAAACGTACTTTACTGTCAGCTCTTGCATTTCTCAAAGTTTGAAGCCGATATTTTACTTATAAAAAAAGTTCTTAGGTTCAAAAAATGCACCCAGTTTTAATTTTTTCGAAAATGATTTTTTGCGAAGTTCTTCCTCGAATAAGGTATACATTTTCCAAAGTTTTAGCCCGAAATTTTATTTACAAAAAAAGTTCTTAGATTCAAAAAAAAATTCGGAAAATTGAAAAAGTGAGGTCGGCAATGTAGGTATTTGGCTGTGTCACATACCCTTAAACTGAATATTGTTTCATTTTCAGAACCAAGCAAAAAGATGGAAGCGGGAAAGGACAATATATATGACGACTGCGAATTTTCCAACCTAATTATGAATCTAATTATTTAATTATCTGCTGTACTATACACGGGTTTTACTGCGATTTTCCTTGTGTACTATGACAAAAAAAAAGTACTATTGTAGGTGAATACTAGTGCAGATTTTTGGAAGGCGGGCGCAGACGCATTTTTGTGAAACCTGTTATTAATCTTATTATTATTGTTATTATTATTAACCAAACTATGTAGCATTAAATAAAAAGTTATCATTAACAGCAGTTCACTAGCTTTTAATTTTATTTTTAGGAGTCATGCTACTTTTGCGTATGGAAATAATGCCATCCGCCTGCAGTTATATCAGGATTAGGGTTCCTGATAGAAAAAAAAAAAATAATAACACAGCCCCACAGAAAAAGAGTCTAGATCTAGAAACGAGAGCTATAATTTTCTATAGATTTTGACCCGCTGATCATGAATCTCAAGGCCGTTTTATTGTGTTGTCCTTTGTTTTCACATAACCTCAAAATTTCCGAATTATAAGAAAAAATTCTTTTTTTTCGAATGAGATTATTAATTAAAATGTTTTTTTCGAGAATTTGTCTCTTTAATTTGAAAGTTCATTTAATTTGGTATGAATTTCATCTTTCTTGGTTAAAGATGCTACTGTTTAGTTGAAAATTCAAAAATTTTGTTAAAAAGTCATTGTTTTTGGTTAAAAATTCTTTTTGTTATTAGAACTTAGTTTTTCTGCTGAAAATTCAAGTATATTCGTAGAAAATTCACTTGCTGCTTAAAACTCATCTTTTAATGTTGAAAAGTCAAACTGAAATCTTTTTTGTATGAAAATTCGAAAATTCTGGTTTGCTTATTGGATTTTTCGATTGAAAAATTCATATGTTTTAGTAAAAATTTGATCCTTCTTGAATAGAAATGCAATTTTCTGATTGAAACTATTTTTGAATTAGAATTGAAAAAATTCATCACTTTGATTGAAAGTTTAACTATTTTTTGAAAACTGAATTTTTCAATGGAAAAGTCAACTATGTGGGTAAAAGTTGCACTACTTTGTTGATATTATAAAAATGAAGGTTTATCTCTTTGGTTAAAAATTCATATATTTTGTTCCAAATTATTATTGTTTCTGCAAAATCATATTTTCTACTTAAAAATTTAATTTTTGTACAGAAAATTCTTCTTTTGGACTGAAGGTTAACAATTTAGGTTACCTTCTTTTCTTCCGTTACTCAAAAGTGTTTATTTGTTGAAAATGTGTGTTTATTTCTCCATGTATCTTAAAATTGTTGAAATTCTTGGAAATTTCTTGAAATAAAATTTAATTTATTCCATGAAATAAAAATAATTTGAAGGTGCTCGAATATAAATAAAATTAAATTTATTTGTTCAACTTCTCTTTAATGAAACTGGTTAAATTCCTAGAAATATTTCAAATCCTTTGAAATTTTTGGAAATTTATTAAAATCGATTAAAATATCAAACGATTCATGAAGTCATTTACCGGGTAGTTCTGATTAAAGGTTTGACTCTGAGAGGATATAATTCCAAGCCGCCGAAGGACCTTCCAGATATTTTCATCCCTATTTTTGTTAAGAACTGCATTGTAGTTATATTTATTTTTAGAGTCCCTTATCTTAGTTCGAACCAGATTCCTAAGGATACAGAATTCTTTCCATCGTGTCGAGTCATTAGTCCTCCCAGCCTGAGAGTACTTTCTGTCTCTTTCCCTTCTGATACTTTTAATCTCTTTCAATATCCACGGACAAGTTTTTTCCCCCGTCTGAAAATCATGTACTGGGGCTACTACATCAAATGTTGAAATTAATATAATATTGAGTTTTTCTACCTTTGAATTTAAATTTCTTTCAGAAAATACACTTCTCCAGTCAGCTTCAGAGAGCAGAGTGAACAATCTATCCTCATCAACTTTACTTAGGTTTCTGAATTTTTCAAAACATGGGGCGACATTTATACTTGAATTGAAATTGTAATGTATTTAACTAAGATCATGGTTGGATAGGAAGGGAACTGGGTGTTGAAAATAATTTTGTACTCTAGTAAGATCTTCCACAGCCATAAGGTCAATCCATGTGCTAGACATTCCGGAGTGGTGCGTAGATCCATGTGGTACTATAGGTAAACCAGCTGAATTGACCAAGGACGTAAGTTATTTGAATTGGTTGGAGCGAATATTCAAGTTAGTATTGAAATCCCCTGCAATTATAACATTATTATAATTAAGCGTGTAATTAAAAAGCTCCGTCTCAAATTCATTACCGAAACCAGCATTGGGTGGTTTAGATACAACCCCAGAAAGTAAACGTTCACGAGATAGAGAGAGATCAATAAATAGAAATTCAGTGGCCGGGACAGTGGTTTCAGTACTGACGTGTAGGATCTTACACTTAAAATCATTATGGACATATACGCAGACCCCACCACCTCTACGAGACACCCTGTCTTTTCTGAAAATTGAGGTCCAAGGTAGAACCGATTTGACAGAAGATAGTTGAAAGGTCCTCCCCCTCTTTCTCTGGCAAACCATGGATCTCTAAAGTCTTGGAGAGAGCAGCTTGCTCCAGATTATTGCACTCCAGGGTTAAACATTCTACTAGAGATTCCAGCTGCGATTGTCTATCCTGCAAATTCTTTGACGACGCAAGAATTTTTTTGACACCAGACACATTAGAAGCGGTAGTTTCCTCAAGTACAGAAATGCGTTTAGCATTATTAATGATGTCACCCGTCATTCCCTTAATAGAGGTGTCAAGAGATTTACTGAAGGTGGTCTGATCATACTTAAATGATTCAAACAATGCTTTCAACTGTGACAGACCCGCCTCATGACATTTTGTGACCGCTTCGACAATCGCTGCCTCGACTCCAGGCACCAGAACCACTGATGCCGCACCTGTGGTACTTCCGATATCGTCAGCTGTTGAGGAAGTGTTGGACAGTTTTCGAACATGTCGAGGATTAGAAGAATTTTCCGATGCAGTGGTCACAGAGCAGCTGGAACAATACCAAATCTTCTCCTTTTTTTTAATTTTCGAGAGATCTTTACCCGGCAGGTTCATGCAATTGCCAGTGTTCTAAAAATATGCCTCCTAAGGAAAAACCCGACAAATTACCCGTACCTGCTGAGAAAACTTGTCGCGAATGTAAAGGGACTGTGATAGATGCGGTTTTGTGCTCTGGATGTCAAACTTCTTACCGTCCTGCGTGTGCTCAGCGCGCAACGTCTCTTGACGATGGGTCCTATGCCAAATATTGCCGTCCAAGATCTCGCACTCCGACTTCGCCAAAACCACCTTCTGCACCTATTACGATTAGGGTCATCGAACCTATTATGAAAAGTGGCTTCGCATCTATGAAACTTTAACTTGAAATGGTCTCAACTTCCGTAAATTCGCATTCCGAAAAATTTGACAACCTTTCTTTGAAAATCGATAATGCCATTTTAACAATTGATGACACAGAAAAGCGAGTTTCAGACCTAACTGTCAGGATGGATGCTGCTGAAGGTACGATTAACAAATTAAAATCTGTTGATTCCTCCCACCCATCTACTGTCACCAAGTCACTCAACCGTCAATGTCGCTCTGAAATGGAGCAAAGATTCTCCAGGAAAAGTAATCTCATACTCTTTGGAATTCCCGAGAAGAGTGATGAGGATGGCTCCACTAGCAAATAAATTCCTATGTCCATAATCTCCGAGATTTTTTCTGAAATAGTTCCAAATAACATGCTCATAAATTGTCGTGCCTACAGAATTGGTATTTTCTCGCAGATCCAAACAAGGCCTCGGCCGATGAAGCTGATATGTTTCTCATCGGAAGCAGCGCATGCGCTCCTTCGGTTGTTCCTCGATGCAAAGAAGGGTGCCGGCAACATAAAGGATGCCGGTAGAATCAATCGATTGAAATCAATTTGGATAACACTAGACAAAACAAAAGCTCAGTTGGAGGAGTTATCAGAAGTCAAGATGGAGCTTGCCTTCCGTCTGCAAATGGGAGAAGTAGATCTCGTGGTGAAGTATCGTTAAGGGATTCCAGCTGTTACAAAGGTGAAACAGCATACAAACATAACATTGACAAACTTCACTTCAAGCAAGTAGGACCACGTGTCTCTCCTACCACTATCAATCCACCTACTGCCAACACACGCAAAACGACCGGCACCTGTGACTCTTCGATCACAGTCTACTACCAGAACGTCATGAGTGTAAGTACTAAATTAAATTTATTGCGTCAAGCTATTCCGTTGAGTTCTTACAATGTTATTATTTTCTCAGAGACATCGCTTCATACTAATATTGGAAATGTTGATTTGGGTTTCCTAGGCTACGATATCTTTAGGTGTGATAGAAGCGTTCTGACTAGCGAAAATGCACGGGGTGGTGGGGTTCTAGTGGCTCCCGAACACAGCCTAGGGGGTGTCGAAGTCACCAATAATGTTAATACGGTTGAAAATGTGTTCATGAGATTCTCTATCAACTCTGAAACCCACATAATTGGCGCTTTTTATATTCCTCCAAATGCTAACTTACAAAGTTATATTGATTTTAGTACTATATGTGAGGAGGTTCTATACTTATTTCCTGACTCAACCGTTTATATTTTTGGTGATTTCAACATACCCTATGCAATGTGGAATTTAAACTTCGAACAAGGTCCCAGCTGCTGTCCGAAACCGGGGTCTTCACAGCTGTTTATTGACATCTCGTGTACTGTATCCGATGTCCTTGATTACTTGAATCTTCCGCAAATGAACAACAACTGTAATGTGCACGGGGCTCTGTTAGACTTACTATTTACCAATAATATTCTTGACACCTCACTTGTAGCAGTGGATCCATTATTGCCCATTGATAACTATCATCCTCCCCTTACACTTGATCTTGAAGGGCCTCTCGTAGCTAGTTATTTAAATCATCTCACACCTAACTTCGTTCGATTTAATTTTAGGAAAGCGAACGCTGCGGAAATTAGTCACTTTATTAATGGAGTTGACTGGGATTACCTCCTTGCTTCATCTTCTGTAGATGAGGGTATAGACACTTTGCATACTTATATTTTTACTGCAATTAATTACTTCGTGCCTACAATAATTGTCAAACCCTCCTCCTATCCCCTTTGGTTCGACAGTAATTTAATACATGGTGTTATTGCCAAGAAAATTGCTCATACTAAATATAAACAATCTCGTAATCTGAGCGATTAACAACAATTTTTAAATCTTCGAACGCAATGTAAGAAACTCTCGGAAACTTGTTATAAATCATTTCTTGCGAATACTGAAAATGCCATTATATCTAATCCTAAATCTTTTTGGAATTACATACATGCTATTAAAAATGATCATAATTTGCCTAACGAAATGTTTTTTAACGACGAACATGCGTACAGTAGTGATGGTATAGCTGAACTTTTTTCCAGCCATTTCAAGTCCGTTTATAAGCAACCAATCTCCAGCGATGTCCATTTCAAGCAAACTGATGTTATAGACATCTGCAATGTACAAATCAGTAGGAATGATATTTTTATACAAGCTCACAAAATTAGATCTGAATAAAGGGGCCGGACCTGATGGTATACCCCCTCTCTCCTGAAGTCGTTTCGCTCCGCGTTTATTACTCCATTACATATCATTTTCAACTTGCCAGTTTCGAAAGGTTACTTCCCTCAAGAGTGGAAGAAGGGTATACTTGTTCCCATATTCAAATCAGGTAACTGTAAGCATGTTAAAAACTATAGATTATTTTTGACCATCTTCACCTTTCTTCCAGTAACATCATTATAGAGGAACAGCACGGCTTCATGAGAAAGAAATCTACGATAACTAATCTCTGTATTTACACGCATTACCTATCACAAAAGCTTGAATTGGGCTCTCAAGTTGACGCAGTATATACTGATTTTTCTAAGGCGTTTGACACTGTTGACCACGGCTTTCTGGTGGCTAAGCTCAGAGCTCTTGGGATTACTTTTAACTTACTTTCATGGCTTTCTAGCTATTTGGATGGTAGATTCCAATCAGTACGTCTCAATGGGAAATTTTATGAAGTTTATCTCGCCTCGTCTGGTGTACCACAAGGATCGCATCTGGGACTTCTCTTGTTCCTCCTTCACGTTAACGACATCGGCACATTTATTCAATTTTGCTTCTTTTTGCTTTTCGCTTATGACCTCAAATTATATAAAGAAATAAACTCCCATCTAGATTGTATCGACCTACAGGACGACATTGATCGGTTGCAAGATTGGTGCACTCTAAATGGGATGCAGCTTCATATCAAGAAATGTGTTGTCATATAATTTTCTAGGAGAAAACACTTTCCTACGTACAACTATCTCATCGGAGGGGAGGTGCTGGACAGAGTCACTCGTGTGCGTTACATTGGGGTACACTTTGACGAGACATTATCTTTCGATGATCAGGTTTCTGCCGCTGCAAACAAATCCCTTAGATCTCTGGGTTTCGTTACTAGAAATGCTTCTCTACTTAAAAACCCACTTGCGCTAAAGGTCCTCTATTTCTCACTAGTAAGACTACTCATAGAATATGCATCAGTCATCTGGTCTCCGAAATATGCCGTTCATAAGATCAGACTCGAACGCATCCAGAACCGATTCCTTCGATTTGCGGCTAGACAGCTGGGCATGGCTATGGACGGACGTGATCACGATTATAACGGGATTAGAGCGCTACTGAATATTCCAAAAACTTGTTCTAGATTTCTTCTTGCTGATTTGCGATTCCTGCACAATATCTTGAATAACTCTATAAACTATCCTACTTTACTTTCCGAAATTAAACTTAATGCACCCGTAAAATCTCTTCGAACAAAAACACTTTTCTATGTACCTCATCATCGCACAAACTATGGAGCGAATTCGGCATTGTCTAGGATATGTCAAGAAGCGGATTATATAAATAAAAAATTCAACAATAATATTGATTTTTTCGATACTACTGCTACTGAATTCAACCATCTGTTGCGCAACTCAACCAGAAATAGCGGCCACTATGCTGGTTCAGCTGATTTAGATTTAAGTTTGCTTTTCAATTAGTTTATAAGTCGATTTTTAATGAAGGGCTCTGCCCGTACACTTTTCTTAAATAAATAAATTTATCAACTTGTTTTGAAAAAATTCCTAACCTCTACAGAATACATGAATTTGGTAACTTGCTTTGTATTTGTCGGATAAAATATTAATTATTATCCTTTTTACAATTTTCATATTAGAGACAGATATAAAATGTCAACATGAGAAGTTTTAAAAATAGCATAAATTTATTTACTTGCAATTCAGACATTTTTAATCACCGCCAAGTCGTGAGTTTTTTAATATTTTTTTAATACTGCATTTGAGTTCTGTGCATGTTAAAAAAAATTTCGTATCAAATGGAACTATATGCCCATAAAAATATACGCATACTAAAAAAATCCTTCATAATCTCTTCTGCCGTTTTCAAAAAGTTTTATGGATATTTTTACTACTTTTGCACTATGTATGAGGAAAAACACATGTTCTGATTCATTTCCTTAAAGAAAATTGTGTGTACTAAGAAGAAACTTTAAAAATCATATAGGTACGTGCCTCATTAATATTTAAAATTACTACCGTCATCAATCGTAATCATAGTTTTGCGATTTGAGAGGAAACCTAATTTTCATTGAAAAATAAAAAGTGCGAAACCTAATTTTTGATTACTTAAATCAGACCCAAAATTCAAAAATATTTTTGGTTATTTCAGATGCTTCAAAAAAGAATCTAAAACATTCTGCAGAATCAAAAAATATTTTACAAATTTTCTACATATTTACAAGTTAAAAAATATTCTCTTCAGAACTTTTAGATATTTCAACATACTTGGATTTCTTTTTAAACTTAAAAAAATTGTGCATAATTAAAAAAGGTGCCTTGAATCTTCCAGATTTTTTTACAATTTGGAGAATTTTTTGCAATATTTTTAAATCTCTTTAAATATTCTGTTAAATTACATGTTTTTTCATTCAAATTCATTTCAAATTTTCCTAGAAATTGTAGGGGAATTTTTTTATTCTCCTAAAAACTTGAAAAGTTTTCAGAAACCCTTCTTTTTCAAAAAACTTCAAAATTCTGCAATAAAAAAATTGCAATCTTTACAAGGTTTGAATTCTTTTTCAAAATTTTCGAAACTTCCAGTTACCTCTTCAACTTACCCTGTCTTTCTTGAAAATTTCGAATTCTCCAAAATTGAAAAAGTTTGCGAAATCTTTTGAAATCTTTTTCAATTTTTTCTTAGAAATCCTGCTTCAAAACAAAAAATCATTTTTAATTTCCCCAGACTTCTTAGAACAACCTTTTCATTCTATTGAATGTTTCAAAATTCTTAAAAGCTTTTCTGTTAGGAAATCTCAGAAATTTAAATTTAAAAAACACTTGTTCTCTTTGCAATTTAAAAAATGTTTTACAATCTTTTCGGAATTTCTAAATACTTATCCAACTTACTTAAACTTTTTATGGTTTTTTTTTTAAATTCTGCATCATTAAACAATTGCCTTGAATCTTCCGGATATTTTTGACGGTTTGTAAATCTTTCGCAACCTCTTGAAATCTTCTTTAATATTTTCTCTAAATTAATTTTTTCAAATAAAAATTCATTTCGAATTTTCTCAGAAATTTTAGGATAATTTTTCCGTTTTCCTGAAAACTTAAAAAAAATCTTCATTGAAAAAATTAGATACTTCATGAATTTTTAATCATTTTCGAATCTTCCCTAACCTCTACATATCTTTAGAAAGTAGCTTTATGCGGGATGAATAATTTTTGTGGAATTGAGAATCTTTCTTTCACCATGATCGCATGTACCTATTGTATCATTTAAAGTGTCCCAGGAGGCGTTTTTGACATATCTCTGATCATTATCAAGTGGGGCGTAGCACGCTATGGTACATAATCTTCTGATTCTAACCTTCGTTTTGAACTACAGAAATCTGGGAGATACAAAATTTTGAACTTTGAGATGCTGTCTTGCTTGTTCATTCATAATCAAACCGACCCCTTGACTACAATGTGATTCACTATCTACTCCTGACCATTTTTCAAAACCAACTTCTAACACTCAATTTCTATGTGTCTACTTTCGCAACCCTTTCTTTCGTCTCAGATACACATAGGATATCCATTTTTCTTACTTGCATAGTTTCTCATAGTTCTTTTTCCTTAAGATGAAGGTGGATGAAGCGTCCAAGAGCACACTTGGTAGGGAGCAAGTTCTCATCACGAATGAGAACCAAGTCACCAATCTCAAGAGATAAGTATGGCGCTCTTCATTTAGAGCGAGATTGCAGTTCTTTGAGATAGTCTGATGTCCAACGTTGCCAAAAATGCACTCTCATTTGTTGCAAGAATTGCTAACTAGAGAGACGATTTGTAGGATCATCAAGCAAGGTCGGCTCTGGGATGTGATTTAGCGGCTCGCCGATCAAAAAGTGTCCTGGAGTTAAAGCCATGAGATCGCCAGGCTCATCGGTCCTGGCCTGAAGCGAGCGAGAATTAAGGCAAGCTTCAACCTGAGTAAGCAATGTAGCCATTTTCTCAAATTTCAAGGTTCTGTCTTCGATGCCGCACTTAAGATGATGTTTAGCTGACCTGACGGCTGCCTCCCAAATACCTCCACAATGAGGAGCCCCGGGTGGATTGAATCGCCACTCAGTTCCGTCCGATGCAATGGTTAAAGCGATCAATTGAGATTCTTTAAAAGTCTCAGCGAAGTGGGATCGAAGCTGAGAGTCAGCTTCAATAAAATTGGTTCCCTGGTCACTGGACAGTGTCGCACAGAGACCTCGATGAGGTGTAAAGCGTCGGAAGGAAGCTAAACGAAGCCTTCAGTAGTTTAGTTTGATACAGCTTCTAGATGAACTGCTCGAGTGGAGCAACATATGAAGACAGCGATGTAGCCATAAGCTGCTGTCGCATGACTGCTCGATGTAGAAGACATGGCAAACACCTGTGAATAAAGGCTCAAACAATCAAGGTGACTTACTTCTTGAGCAACAGGAGTAGTAGGAGGTCCTTTACGAATGCTTGGAAGAAACAGATAAGGAACAAAATCTGCTCCAATGATAACTTCAAGAATCTTCTTACTTCCGAAGTCTGTAACAGCCAAGCGTAGTCCTAAGGGCTGAGGCCAATTTGCACTCTCCTTTTCGAAACCTGGGACATATGGAGAAAGCTTTGGAAGAACAAGAGCATCCATATGATATTCAAAGTCCGAGTCAAACTGTGGAACTAGAACACAAGAAGCTAATCCATGAGTAGGAGTAGGACGATTAATGCCCACGGATACAAGACAAACTACACAGCTGGTATGAGATAGTTTGAGCCGCTGAACTAGCGACTCTGAAATGAGAGAAACTTCCGATCCCTGATCTAACAAGGCACGAACCAGGGCTGAAGAACCGTTGTTTGCCTTGACTCGCAAATTAGCTGTTGGTAAAAGACGTTTAGCTGCAGGGCGAGTGACATGATGCACCACTTGATGATTGGCAGTTGAGAGCTGTCGGCTAACCTCCTCATTGTTCAATGTCTGTTGAATGAAGTTCACAGCCTGTGAATCCAAATGAAGCAAGGTATGATGCTTCTGCTCACAGAGTCGACACGTTCTCACTGATGAACAATCGTTCAAACTATGCTGACGTAAACAATTAAGGAAAAGTTTCTTCCTGGCAGCAAATTCCCTTCGTTGTGTTGCAGTCATGGCTCGGAACATGGGGCAGTACATTAAAAAATGCTGCTGTCCACAGTTGTAGCATTTTCGAACTTGTTGATCGCTACCGTGAGACAGATCCGTTGAAACATGTGAAGATCCGGCTGTCTTTTTGAAAGATCCTCGCTGTCCTTGATTTTTGTTATTGAGTTCTTCGAGCAGACGATTCCCTGCCTACTTTAGAACTAGCTTCGAGGATCTTCAATGTACAAACCTTGTTTTGAAGAAAAGTGCGCAGGGATTCATACGTTGAAGATCTCGTTGAGTCGTCAAGTGATGTTTCCCAGTCACGTCGTGTCTGAGCATCTGAACAAGAAGTCAAGAAAGAAACAAGAAAATGAGATCAGCTATCTACCAGATATCCAAATGTTCTGAGAGCTTCGAGATTTTCAACAGCTGTATTAACCAACCCCTTTAGGTTAGCTGCTGTTTCGTTCTTGAATGGCTTCAAAGAAATCAAGAGAGCTTAATGAGAATTGATAAGAATTCTCTTGTTCTCATAACGCTTTTTTAAAATATTTCAAGTTTGTTGATAGTTTTCATTTGTTATCGAGATGTTCTTGAGTAAGTGTGCAGGTTCTCCAGGAAAATTTAGTAATCAAATGATGAAGCTTTACGACATCCGATATTTCGGCGTTCCTATTAATTAAAGACGCAAATAGATCGGAGAAATTTGACCACTCTGTATAAACCACTGAAAATGTTGGTAAAACCATTTGGGAAACGACTTGGTCGATGATGTTGCGATCACATACTGTGTCAAGTTAGCTGCAGAAGCCGATGTATTAAGTGGAGGTAATGCTTCGAGGGCATCAAAGTATTTCCCTTCAGCTTCTTGGTACCATTCCTCGACTTTGTCGTAAAATCTGTCATCTTTCCTTCACGAGGAATTTTCAACAACTCAATGTGTTGTGCTTGAAATTCACAAAAATTTTATTCAAGAGTTTCTAATAGCGCTTCAAGCAAACACCAAATGGGCTCCTCAGGCACCGAATTGAAAGATTTGCGAATCCGCTCACCAAGTTGCAATTGTTTAAGGAGGCACACGTCACAACAGTTACTTCGAATAATATTGACAAAAACAAGACCTTAATTAAAACTGATCATGTTAAAAAAAGTTAAGAAAATTAAAAAAGTCGTCGTCCGCATTTGACATTAACTTGACACGTTCAAAAGTATCTATTTGAAGCGAAGATATCCGAACGAAAATAATCAATACCAAGTTCAATATTTCACGTGACTGCTCTGTGTGAAAAGTGACGTCACCAATACGAAGTCCGAAAGCATGTGAATTAATTTTAGCGATAATAAGGAATTTTTTTTTCAGGTATAATTCAGGAATAATTAATGCGGAGAAATAAGATAGTTCCTAACATTATATACAACACGTGTATGCCATAGCATACAGACATCACTGAAATCGAATCATTTACATTAGAAATTATTGAAAGCAACTTGAATATACTTGGCACTTTTTGAAAATTGAAACATTGATCGTGCATTGTCCTCAAAAAGTACCGAATAGCCACTGCTGCAGCTTTGAAGCGAAGAAAATGAGGGCTGTGATTGTTGTTCTCTGCTTCATCGTAGTGGCATTCATCAATCTTATTGGTGAGTATAATAATATTCGTAGTTTAAAATACATTTTGAATTGCACTTTTCTCATTTCTTGTTTCAAATCGATCAAACTAAGAAAATAAAGTTTCTAACTGTGCTTTCTAAATTTCTAAATTTGTGAAATTTACGTACGTCCTAGCCTTCTCCGCTTCTTCTTCAAACCTTTTATTTCCCTCCTCTTTTTTTTTGCTCACAACACGCAGTATACTCCTTCTTTTTTCTCCCATATTCTTCTCCACTACTAATCCTTTTCTCCATTTTCTTAATACCCTTCTCACTTCCCTCTTCTTCTGTTTACAATCCTCATCTCATCCACTTCTATCCCCTCCTTCACTAACTTCTTTTTTGCTTGTGAACTCTAATGCTCCTTTTATTTCTCCTAACATTATTTCCATTTCCTCGTTTACATTTCCTTCCCCCATTTTGATATTCCTGACTTTTTCTTCAAACTGTTCTTTACCTTCCATTGACCAATCCCCTCTTCCTGCTCTTTTTACTTTTGCTTCCTTTTTAGCCTTTTTGTTATTACTCATTTCTCCCTCTACCGTCACTATTCTGGGAAAGTGATCCGAATCTACGTAGTTCCCCACCTCTAGTTTCTTAACCTTCTCTCTTACTTCGTCGTCCACTACCACGTAATCAATTACCGTTCCCCTCTTTCCTCCTGAATGTGTATCATTCCCTTCCACATCGCCCTTTATACTTCCGTTTAGGATAAACCATCCCATCTCCTCTAGGCTCCTTAACATCTTCTTTCCCTCCCCATTCAGTATCTTGTCTTTGGATTTTCTTCTTTGCTCTCCATCCCATTCCCTTCCTCCTCTATCTCCTGTTCTCGCATTAAAATCACCTCCTATTATTAGCCTACTCTCTTGCTTATTTTCTTCCATCAGTTCTCTTATCTCTTCTGATTTCTCCTGCATATCACCGTTCACATGAACCCTCACTATCTTCCACCTCTCTCCTCCTATATTTATCTCTTCTACTAATAATTCTTCTTTATGTTCATTCAACTCTTTTTTATCATTTTCTGTCGTGCATTCGTTCCTCACTCCCATCACCATTCCTCCCATTGCTCTGCCTTTTTATTCTTCCTGTTTGCATTTTGAAGCTGCCATTTGTAACCTCTTGGTAATCTTCCCCTTACTCTTTCCCATCCATTTTCATCTAGCCACGTCTCCATCATTACTACCACATCCCATTGTGTCAAATTTCTCATAAACTCCCTATCCTTTCTTTCTAAGCCTGGCGTTGCTAACTTTATCATGAAACAATCATTTACAGCTTTTTTTGAGTTTTTCTTTCAGAAATAAATTTTTAGAAATAATGTTCTCAAGTTTGAAATTTCGATTTAGAAAATCCTTGAAATCATTATGCAATAATATATATTTTTCAATTTTTAAGGTTTGGAAGCAGCATCCGCAGTGGCTAATTCGGGACCGGTTGACTTAAAGCAAGTACAAACTAGTTTGGAGAAAAAGTTTGGTTTAACGCCTGCTGAATTGATGAAGGAATGTCAATTTGACCTCAATGCAAAGTGGCCCACAATTGCTGCTCCTCTTGAGGCACTTCAAAAAGTTGGCGATGCTTTCGTTGACGAGCTGTCCAAGACCATGAAAGCTTTTGATTCTAATTTCGTATCAAAGCTCATGGAAAACTGTAAGGCAAGTGAAGCTTACACTAAAGCAAGACAACCTGTCCTTGACGCAGCTCTATCATGTGAGAAAGCTGCTGCAAGAAAGGCCAAAGCTATGGAATTCGCTGTACAGAATAGTTGCAAATCAAGCTAAGCCACTGTAAGTTTCTTCAATATTTTGCATGAAATCCATATTTCCAGGGAGCGTATGAGAGCCACTGTGAAGTGAGATGATGAGCGCAGCTCGGCTCTCACATGCAGAGAACCCCTGCTAGACCAGAGCGAAGCGTGCGCGCGCACGCCGGGCACGCTTGTTGCTTCGCGACACCCATTCGTCCGGGCCGACGGTTCTTCGCATGTGAGAGCCGAGCTGCGCTCATCATCTCACTTCACAGTGGCTCTCATCCGCTTCCTGTTTATAAAAAATAACCTATTATTCATTCATTCTGTCTACATTGAAGCTTTCACGTCTCCACTTACAAGGAAATAGTTTATCGTTCATTTTCAAGTTATTATTTTGCTTCTTAGGTTTAAATGATTGAATTTCGAAGATAGTGATGCAGAATTTGAAACCCAAATATTTTTCGCGACGCGTGAACAATTCATTTTCAACTAAATAAAATCATTTTTTGACAGAATAGTTCATTTTTCCATCAAGCTGATCAATTTGCAACCAAAAAGATCATATTTGTACCAAAAAGACCAAAAATATAAATTAAATAAAAAGGAATTTTTGAACAAGAAGATAAATTTTCTACCAAGAAAGATGAATCTTATAAAAATACATAAAGTTTCACTTCCGAAAAGTAAATTTTATTAACAACATTACTCTGATCCAAAAGAATTATTTTTAATTTTTAATTATTAACGGATAAATCTGAAAGCAAAAAAATATGAAATTTTCAGATGAAGCGATTTAATTTTCAATAAAAAAAGGAATTTTCAAATTACATGAATTCCTAATGAAAGAGGGGAATATACAATTCAAAAATATTTTTCATTTTCAACTAAAATCCACCCTTAGACAGAATAGTTGAATTTTTATTTCAAGCGAATAATTTTTAACCCAAAAATTGCATTTTTAACAAACTAATTAGATTTTCTGTACAAAAATCAATTTCCAACGAGTAAAATTGAATTTTTACAAACAAAAAGATGAATTTCCACCCGAAAATGAAAAAGTCAAATATTTGAACGATCACAGATATTTTAAAACAAAAATATGAGTTTGAAACCAAGAAAAACAGTTTTTAGTCAATAAAGAAAACAATTTCATGCAAAGTACTGAACTTTCATGCAAAAATGACAAATTTTCTACGAATGAGTTGAACTGACAAATCAAAAACATAAATTCTCTACAAAAAAGGTGTTTTTCAACCAAAAAGATGAATTTTCTACCAAAAAAGATGGATCTTCAATAAAATACGTAAATCCCCACATGCAAAAGATACATTTTATTTTAAAAATTATTCTGAACCAAAAAAAAATTCAACAAAATAGTTCAGTTAAATAAAAAATATTGATTTTCTACAAAAAAGTTGAGTCTTCAACCAAATATTCAAGTTTTGAACTTAAAAGATGAATTTTAAACATAAAACAGAATGAATGAATTCCGATCTTCATGTTTGAATTCATTTAATAATGAAGTTTGCAATCAAAAAACATATAATTCCCAAAGATTGTACAATTATTAAGCTTTAATGGCTTACAATATTTGGGATTCTTCTATTTGGAAGTGTGAAAATAACAGTGATATTTTTTTGATTTTTCTGTAATATTTCAAATTGAAGTTATTTTTTTCCATGAGCAATTTCAACACAGTTTAATTTTGGAGGCCTTGAAATAAAATTTGTTTTGCTCTTAAAGCGTAAATTGAAAAATATTTGGAAAATTTCACTAATGAATCTTTCAAATTTTTACATTAAAAGCTTTGCTACTTAATAGGGTGATCCACTAATTTTTTTTTATTTTTGCATATTAAAGTATATGCTCCAAAATCACTAATAATACCAGCATAGTGTAAAAAAACTTGTTTTCAAATTTATATTTGAAAAAGAAAAATTTGTACACATTTAAAATTCCTATTTCTTTCGCGCTTATTCCACCATCTTGATGTGACGTAGCTAGCCGCCAAACGCTTGTAAATAAGCCCGACGATTCACGTTTTTTTCATAAAAATGCAAAAAATCAGCGCTGCCATTGGTGTTTTGTGCCTCAATGCAAGTACACGTCTGTCAAAAATCCAGGGAAATTATTTATATCCTTACCCAAAGGTGAGGAATGAAAAAAATGGTACAAAATTGTCGGGCGTGACATATGTGCCCTACAACATCTTTAACGACAACAATATATTGTTGCGAAGATCATTTCAACGCTATAAGTAAATATTTTTGTTTCGAATAGAAAAATATATTTGAAATATGCTTTTTTGATAACATAAAGTTCGTAATTGATTGATGTTCAACGGTTTTATATATATGGGGTGCCGGGATGTATGTGGAGCTATAACCTCGCGAAATCAAATCGTTTATTCACGCAACAAGTATTATAAAATAAAATATTCATAAAAGTAATTACAAATCTTATAATTATGGATTTTATAACAATTTTATAGAAGTATTTGTGAAAGTATTTATAAAAGCAACTATAAACAAAAGTGGGGTTAGGTTTTCTGAATTGAATATATTGCATACATGTTAGGATTCGCCTGAAGCAATTATCATTCTCAAAAATTAATAAATTAAATGAACAAAAATAAATCTTTCAAAATGTTATCGTCATTTATGCCGTTTACTTACTTTTTCGCTTTCACTCCGCGAGTGACAGCAATATTGAAACCGGAGTTCTTCGCGAAGAAGTCGCTAATCATAAGTGTACTCACTTTTGGCAAATTATCCGAACTGGCTTTAACGTATCCAGGAATATTGATAATTTAGAAAAATAAACCATTTTTGCCAAAAAACGCTGCTAGTTAATTATTTTGATTGTTTTGATCAAACTGACCATGTATTTTCTTCGGTTTTGCCGGCACGTGACGTCACACCACGTGTTTCGAGCCGTGAGGGCGCCACATGCTATCTTTTATAAATCGACATTTACGGTGGCTATTTTATCACTTTTTAATAAATTATTATAAATTACTATATAATAGAAATTGAGTTTTGATTTCACATTTTAATTCGTTGGGAGCAAAAGTTTATAAGAAACTCAACTATAAGGCAAACAAAATTTTCGTGGATGATCCTATTTCAATCGTACCAAAATACGTTGAATGAGACCCATTTCAATTAAAAATCGCTCAATGTATTTTTTCAAATTTCGATCCCTTCTGATCCGAAATTATCAATTAATTATTGATGTTCGGACGACTGTTGAGACTCACTGCATTTTTTTATAATGTATTTTTCTATTGTTCATATTTTGAATGTATGAAATAAAAGTCAAGAGATGTGGACGCATTTCCTGCTAGTGTTTATACATTCCATGATTGCGATTGTGAAATTTTTAATTATTTTCGCACTTCAGGGTGATTAATTTTCAATCGATCATTTGCCGAATATTTGCTGATCGAACCTTTTTAGCCATTTGTTAAACAGTCGATTGCTCAAGGCGAACATCCCTTGTTTTATTTATACTTTATGTAAGATATAAATATTGTTCAAACTGAATATTGTTTCATCTTCAGATCCAAGCAAAAAGATGGAGGCGGAAAAGGACAAAATATATGACGACTTGGAATGTTTCAACCTAATTATGAATCTAATTATTCAATTATCCGCTGTACTATGCATGGGTTTTACTGCGATTTTCCTTGTGTACTACAAAAAAGGAATATTGACTATTGTAGGTGAATACTAGTGCAGATGTTTGGAAGACGGGCGCAGCCGCATTTTTATGAAATCTATTATCAATATTAATATTATTATCATCATTATAACCAAACCATATAGTATTCAATAAAAAGTTACTACTATGTCTTGCAGTCATGCTACTTTTGCGTATGAAATTCATGCAATCCACCTGCAGTAGGGTGGCTCAAAAAAATTTTTTTTGAATTTTTATGGGGATACCCCAGAAATTTGTTCGAATCCACACAAAAATAAATCCATTTTTTTTGTTTTGAAAAAAATGACATTTAGGGGTGCCGCAAGCCCCATGAAGTTTAACATGTATTTCCCATAAGAAAAAAATACGTTTTTGTAAATGTTATTCACAGTCCTCAATATTATCTCAATCGAGTTGAATCTCAACACTTCTCTTCATAATTAGCCAGAGAATACGAAAAAAATATCCCTTCTTACATATCAATACCATAAGTCTGTTTTATAGGGTCTCAAATAAATCCCATAATTGAAAATATGGAGTTTGAGAACTGCAGAACAACATTTCGGTTTAAAAATTCATGCGTTTTGTAGAAAATTTTTTTATATTTTTGAGTCAGAAATCCAACAAGTCAGTAGAAACACAACTATTTGGACAGAAGATAAACTACTTTGCTAAAAATGTACTTTTCATTTGAAAATTCATTACTTTGGTTCAAAACTGATTTTTTTTCTAATTCAACTATATTGTGGATAGTGTGTTTTATTCTTTATTAAGAATCTGTTTTCCTAACTGAAAATTTAGCTGTTACATTTTTTATTACAAATTTTTTTTATTACAAAGGTTTCACAACCTTTTTGGAACTTCTAAATATCTTTCCAACTTACTTGAACTTTTTATGATTTTTTTTCTAAATTCTGCATCATTAAACAATTTCCTTGAATCTTGCGAATTTTTTTTACAGTTTGAAAACCTTTTGGAATGTTTTAAAATATTTTAAAATATTCTCTCAAAATTATTATTTTTGTAATCATTTTGAATTTTCCTAAAAATTTTAAGATAATTTTTCCATTTTCCTGAAAGCTTTTAATTAAAAAAATTGAAATCTTCACTGAGAGAAAAAGTTGTCTCGTAACAAAAGCATCGTCCTCTTGCCTGCTTTGTTTTGAACGACGTGAATATAATTTTTACACAAACAGAATTATTTGGCTGCAAGATTAGTTGAAGTTAGTTTCAATTTTAAAATCTTTTCTAAACTTCAAAATATCTTTTAAAATTAGCTTTATGCGGGATGGATAATTTTTGTAAATTGAGCATGTTTCATTGCACAAAAAATAATGAAAAATCAAAAATTCCATTTTGCGGTCAAACTATGCAAGATATAACATAATGTAACTTTATAATTTTTGACGAGTACCGGGAACGTCAAATACGAAAAATTGCCATTCTTTCGTCATATTTATTCATAACAAAATTGAAAAACTGATTAAAAAAGCAGGCTGGACAACTTTATTTGAAATTTAATCGGCCTTTTTTCAAATTTTTCTTCCCAATCGAACAGTATCTCTGGGCTATACGTTATTTATTGCTTTTAAAAAGTTTTTTTATTCTCTTCGTTATGTTCCGGTTATAGATACATATAATGTTTTAACACACGTGGTTTTGAAACATAAAAAATTTAAGAGCAATAACTATTTTTACGAATGTAAAATTTTATTATATCCTCAGGACTTAAAATGTTGCGTAGTCCGACACTGTTTTGTCAAAGAAAAATTTGCATTTTTCCAACCTAATATTTAAAAACTATTAAAACAGAACTTTGATGTTTATTCAAACTCTAATCTTCCTTTTCACTCTTTATTTATTTATTATTTCATTATTGTATATTATACATACATATATTTATTATATTATTATCACTATTTCTTTTTTTCCTTTCTATAAATCTTTAGCCTATAAACGTAAATTATACTTTTTTGTTGAAAAATTGTACTTGTTATTTGGTTAAAAATTCATTTGTTTTGTTGAGAATGCAACTTTTTTGGAAAAAATCAAACTTTGTGGTGGAAAATTCAATTTTCTCGTTTTCTGAAAAATTTTATATTTTGTTAAGAATTAGACATGAGTTTGATAACTTTCTTTGTATTTGTCTCATAAAATATTAGTATTCTTTTCACAATTTTCATTTTATAGGTACATATAAAGTTTCAACATGAGAAGTTTCGAAAAAAGCATAAATTTATTTACTTGCAATTAAGAAACTTTTAATCTCCGCCAAGTCGTGAGTTCTCTATCATTTTTTAATGCTGCACTTGAGTTATGTGCATGTTTGAAAAAAAGTTAGTATCGAATGAAACTATATACCTATAAAAATATATGCATTATGAAAAAATGTTACATAATCTCTTCTGCCGTTTTTGAAAAGTTTTATTGATTTTTTTATTATTTTTGCACTATATAAGAGGAGAAACACATGATCTATTACATTTCCTCCAGTTTCTGTTATTGAAAAAATTGTGTGTCCTAGAAAGAAACTTAAGAAATCACATAGGTACGTGCTCATCAATATTTAAATTTACTATCATCATCAATCGCAATCATGTAGTTTTCCGATTTGAGAGGAAAGCTAATTTTCATTGAAAAATGAAAATTGCGAAACGAAATTTTTGATTACTTAAATCGAACCCAAAATTCAAAAATATTTTGTAATATTTCAGATATGTCGAAAAAGAATCTAAAACATTCTGAAAATTTTTAAAATATTCTTAAATGTTCGTACATCTTTGCAAGTTTTAAAATATTTGTAAACTCTTCAAAAGTTTCCCGAAATGATTTGATTTGATTTAGTTTATTAACGGTAATTCACCTTGGTAGAAAGATTTGCTTAAAGCATACAAATAGTAACTTAAATATTTTATTGTCTTGAATAATGGTAGACTTAGCATTAGTATCCGTGAAAGAAGAATAAACAATAATGAAATAAATAGTTTTTTTTTAGTATTTACGACGTTACTTAAAGTATTACAAAATAAATTGAAAAAGCTTATGGTTATTGAACATAAATATTTGCGAGTTTATGAAGTAATACCGGATAAGTTACATATACGCATCAATGGAAGTTCCGACTTACATAAACAATATAATGTGTTACGTGTAGGAAAAAGCCTTGATCTTAGTTATAAATTGATTAATAGGTTGGTTAAATATATCTACATCGTAAGAAATATTGTTAGTCGAATTGAGTACACTGCAGATTTCCGACACTGTGGTTTGCGAGGCGTATTCCGTGTTATAAATAGGAATTTCGAACAATTGAACGTCTCTCTCAACCTTCTCGGTGGTGCTGAAAATGGAATTTGTTGCAATATCGCAGGACAGTCAACGCAGCCATTCAGTATTTTATGTAAAAATATTAGACCTGCAAGAGTTCTTCTATTGTCTAAGGATTCGAGTTTCAGTATTTCGTTTACGATGTTAAGGTAACCAGTCTCTCCAGAGATCATTAACTTAAACGCAATCACTTGCAAGAAGCGATTTTGAATCGACTCAATTTAATCCTTATGGACTTTTTGATATGGGGCCGCTTGCGACATCTGCTCATCAAATGACAATAGCCCGTCAAGTATAATCCCCAAGTCACGTATACGTGAAACTCTCTGTAACTCCTCCCCTCCAATGAAACAGTGATGTTGGATAGGCAATTTTTTTCTTGTACAAGTGATAATCGCGCATTTTTTTATGCGTAATGGCATCCCCTTTAGGGTGCACCAAGCTGAAAATGGCACAAATGTCGTTCACGTGCAGAAGAAACATCAGGGGTGCCAGGTGCGAGCCCTGAGGTACCCCAGATGTAGCTTGGAACCCCCCCGAGTACATGTTACCAACCCGTACAGATTCCCACCGATCGTCCAGGTAGCTAGATAACCAAGAAAGAATGTTTTCGGAAATACCCATTGCCCTGAGCTTTGCCACGAGGATTCCATGGTCGACCTTGTCAAAAGCTTTAGAAAATTCGGTGTAAACCGCATCAACTTGAACGCCAGATTCTATATTGTTCGCCAGAAAGTGAGTATAAATGCCTAAGTTAGTAAGAGAAGATCTACCTGTTCTGAAACCACGTTGCATTCAGCTAGATATTTTGAAGAGTTAAAATAGAGTTCATCGTGAATGATGCTTTCAAAGATCTTAAGAATGGAATCGAGTATTGTTATGGGTCTATAGTTTTTTAAATAATTTCGATTACCGCTTTTGAAAATAGGAATAACAATACCCTTTTTCCATTCTTGCGGAAATTGCCCTTCTGCAATTGACTTATTAAAGATTAAATATAGTGGCTCTATCAGTGAAGAGCAACACGATTTCAGAAAAAGGAGAGGCACGCCGTCGGATCCTGAAACTTTGTTTGCATCTAATTAAGATATTTTAAACTTAATATCTTCTCGGCTGATGTGGACATTGGAAAAGTCGATACAACCAGAGAAGTCAAAATGCCGTTCGTGGACAATTGGGGTGGCACAGACTGACTTAAAAAAGGCTGAAAAAAGCTCAGCAATTCCCTCACTCGTGTCAGCTGTGTCATTACCGCTAAACATGTGTTTAGGTAAATTATTATCTGAGCGTGTCATATTGATATAATTCCAAAAAGACTTGGGATTGCCTATTATAGAGTTCTCAGTATCTTGAATATATTTCGCATAACAGTAATCGGAAATTGATTTACACTGAGCCTGTAGTGAGGAGAAATGATTATAGTCGACGGTAGTTTTAGTGCGTTTATAATTTAAGTGAGCTGCCTTTTTCGTTCTCGTAAGAAGTGTGAGATCGCTGCTAAACGACGGAGAAAAAGTGGATGCTACGTAGACTTTCAAAGGAACAAAATACTCAAAAGCTACATATAGATGCGCATAGAAAATGTCTACAGAATCATTAGCTATAACTTTTGCGAAGATAAAGTTCCAGTCCATGATTCCTAGATATTTATTGCCGCCACATTGGCCTTCTTAAAGTTAAAACGTGCAAGGTTGCAACCATAATCACCAGATACTTTGGTAACATGGAACTAAATGTACATGTCAGAGGCGGATGATAGTTATCCACGGGAAGAAGAGGATCATTGGCAACATCACCTTTATCGCTGTCAGAATTTGTAAACATCAAGTCCATCAGGAACCCATGCGTATTAAAGTTAGTATCAATTTGCTGAATCTTAAGATAGAGAATAGAATCCGAGATCAAGTTCGTGATCTCAACATGCGCTTGTAAGGAACCACGTTTCGCCGCACAGATTGGCTCATGGTGAGACGAAACTTTCCAGACTGCATAAGTCATATTAAAATCACCAAAAGCATGAACGACAGGATTAGGAAAAGCGTCAATTGCGTCCTCAAAGGCATTACATAAATGAACATAATTATTGAAAGCCGAGTTCGGTGGGATGTAGAAAACTCCTAGTAAATGAGTAGTTGTTCCGATTACTGCTTTGACCCAAACATGCTCAACTGTGTCTACGTTAGTGGGAAGGCGAACAAACCTGAGTCTGTGTTTGGTGGCAATTAGAACCCCCCCTCCCCCCTCAACCGCGAGAGTAGTTACTAGTGGCTGGACTGCGGTCGCAACAAAAAACATCAAAATTGTTTAAACCTAATTCGGAACTGTTTATGTCTTTACTAAGCCATGTTTTGCAAAAATTATTATATCACTTGGATATTGATTGACGCAATTGATGTAGCTTCGTTCACACACCTCTGACATTTTGGTAGTAAATACTTATCAGCTGGTGATGCTCTAATGTGTGTGTACGACCACTACTATTTGAAACACTTACGTTTACGCATGCGCTTGCTGATGTTGGTCGCTGTCGCTGCTCTTCGCATTCTGTTGCTGTGATGTACTCGGACATACATTCGCGATGCGCGGGATCCCATTCCGGAAAGTCAATTTGAGACCTTCCTCTCCCTCTTTGCGACGTGATGATAGAGCTGTTTTCAACTCTGCAATTTCCTCTAGTTGGGCCTTCGTTTTGTCCGAAGTCAACCACAGGTTTTTCAATTTGAAACTTTTGATTGGGTTGTTCAGATATCTCTTGGCATGAATAAAGTCTCAAAGCAGCGCATGCGCGACTACTTCCTTCTCGCATACAATCTTCACCGGTCGATGTTTTGACTGAGCCTGTGAAAAAGCGCCAAGTCGATAAATCCGCATGTCTTTAGACATATTTCTTGGAGAAGTTTCAGATAGGAGACTCGATACTAGGGACCGAGTCAGATCGTTTGAGGTTGATCCACCACTCATTATGGAAGAACCACCACCTGAAAACCTTGCATGCTCAGGGAATCCAAAACAGGATGAAATTATTTTTATTAAGTTTCTCTCTTCGATAACGTTGATACAACTACGAGTAAGGGGCCTGTTGATACCCATAGGAAGGGGAAGGCTTTCCGTTTGTATATTGGCGATCCTACCATCAACTGCGGTCAATTTTTCCGAAAAACCCTCTACTCTCTCCTCGGCTCGATCGACCCTTTCCATGACATTGCCGATCTTCAATGATAGATCGTCGATCTTTGATGATAGGCTATTGACAGTTTTTGACACCTCTTTTATTTTAGGCTGAAAGGATATGAAAGCGTTATTTATAATTCGGTCGATGTCGTTTTCTGTGAGGGAATTCGGACCAGGAGTAGATTCTGTCATTGCTGGCGATTTAGATCTAGGCTTGCAGCACTTCGTGCAGGAGCCGGTGTCGAGAGTACCTGTGCGTCCAGCACAAGCAAGATGGTATGGAGTTTGACAAGCTGGACAGAGCACTGCGTCGATTACTGGGCCATTGCACCCGCAACAAATTTTATTCGCCTGTGAGTCCTTAAGGTTCGGTCCCATTTTGCGACAGGCAGAAAGTCATCCACTCACCTTTGAGGTTATGATACGAAAAGTCGTCACTTCAAGCATAAAACGCTTCACAGGGATCAGTATTAATAAAATAATAAGAAGCACAGATCACTAATTGTAAAAACACAGTTAATTGCTGGCTGCGCACATCCAAGACACTGCGATTATGAAGTAGATACGAGAGCGCGAGCGACGCGTCAGAAAGTTTGCAAGTTCTTCTGAAATTTTTTCAAATTTCTCTTCGAATTCCTGTTTCAAAATGAAAAAATCGTTTTCAATTTTATCTGAATATTTATCTGATGAAAAAAACATAGATTGAGAAAAATTCCGTCCCGCCATCGTCTGTAAGGGTATATTTGAAAAAAATTAATTTGGTGACTTTTAAAATCCGGCCTCTCAATTCATCAATTTGCATTCCTTTTCAGTTTCCCTACTTTTTAAAATAATAACTGACATACCATGTAAATAAATCTTAAGCTTCTTTCTGATTAAAAGATAACATTTTGTCATGGTTTTCCACAATATTAGGTGCGCTAATAAGTTCTCGCTGTTTGTCAATAGATGGCTCCAGCAGTAAGTGCGGGTTGATTTTGACATATCCAAAACGCCATAAACCAAGCTTACACATATTGTAAACAAACCGTTGTTATACGTTAGTGACCTTTGTTTTGGCGTCCTACTTTTGGTTATCCGAAAATATCTGATTTTGTGCCAAATAATCGTCATTTGCGGGAAGTGTTGATTTTCTTCTTTCATTCGAAGAAAACGGCGGCAGAAGCGCATCGAGAGCTCCACAAAGTTTACGGAGATGCTTCTATAAGTAAAACAACGCAAAGAAGATGTTTGATGTCGAGATTCAAGTATTTTTCTTCATTTATTTTTTTTTCAATCTATTTTTTCAAAGATGTTTCTTCTTGCCAAACGCAAGAAGAGCTTGCTTCAGCATTAGGAGTTACCCGCCAAGCCATTGTCCAAGCGATTGCATGCGTTGGGAATGATTCAAAAACAAGGAAGTTGGTTTCCCTATAATTTGAAGCCAAGGGACGTTGAGCGTCGTTTTTTCGCCTGTGAACAACTGCTTCAGCGGCGAAAAAAGAAGGGGTTTCTTCATCGCATTGTGACAGGTGATGAAAAATGGATTGATTACAGTAACCCAAAGAGAAGAAAGTCATGGGGACTGCCCGGTCATGCTTCTACGTCGTCTGCTTGGCCGAATATCCACGCTGCGAAGGTTATGCTGTGTATTTGGTCGGACCAGGTCGGTGTTATTCATTATGACCTGTTGGAACCATACGAAACCATCACTGGGGACCGGTATCGAGTTCAATTATTGATGCGATTGAGCCGAGCACTGCGCGAAAAACGACCACAATATGAGCACAGGCACGAAAAAGTGATTCTACAGATTGACAACGCTCGGCCTCACGTTGCCAAACCCATTTAAATCTACCTGGAAACGCTCAAATGGAAAGTTATACCACACTCGCCGTATGACACAGATATTGCGCCGTCCGATTATTACTCCTTCCGGTCGATGGCACATGGTCTGGTTGTTCGGCAGTTCCGCTCATATGGAGACATCTAAAAATGGCTTCATTCGTGGATAGCCTCAAAAGATGAACACTTTCACCGTAACGGTATTCCAGCTCTACCAGAAAAATGAGAAAAAGTTGTAGCTAACGATGTGCAATTACTTTGAATGATTCATTTGTAACCACTTTATCATACTAAAATTGCATTTTCATTTAAAAAACAGCGAGAACTTATGTGCGCACCTATATTATCTTCTCATATGTCCTCTGGGCAGTATGTGTTTTTCCCCTTTAAATTGTATACAATAGCGTGGTAATACGGAAATTTCTTTTCAGGTACTTTCTAGGAGAAATATAGCTATGAAATATGAATAATATTAATGAGGACTAATAAGATAGCACCAGTGAAATCGTATCAGTGAAATTGAACCACTTATATTGGAAATTATTTAAAGCAACTTGAATATACTTGAAATTTCTTGAGAATTGATACATTGACCGTGCATTGTCTAAAAAAGTACCAAGTAGTCACTGCCGCAGCCTTGAATTGAAGAAAATGAGGGCTGTGATTGGTTTTCTCTGCTTCGTCGTAGTGGCATTCATTAATCCTATTGGTGAGTATAATAATATTCATAATTTAAAATAAATTTTTAATTGCACTTTACTCATTTCTTGCTTTAAATCGTTCAAACTAAAACAAAATTTCTAACTGTGCTTTCTAAATTTATAAATTTGTGAAATTTCGATACGTAATTAGTGAAACTCTACTAATTCATTTAAAGAAAATTGACGCACTAATTCCATTAAATGAAATATTGGCGAATTCTTTAGTGGGCATCAACTAGTTTCTTATGAAGATATTGAAAATATTGTT
The DNA here is from genome assembly GCA_932178445.1 of Andricus quercusramuli. NCBI lineage: Eukaryota > Metazoa > Arthropoda > Insecta > Hymenoptera > Cynipidae > Andricus > Andricus quercusramuli. The sequence goes on along the minus strand of CAKNXH010000161.1, from coordinate 263,814 downwards.
CTGATTGTTATAAAAGAAGAAACTCAGAACAAATGTTATTTTTAGTAAGTCCAGGGAAAGAGGAAAAAAATTAGCCCAAGTAGACGCCGAGCGCCTACAAGGAAAGGTTCCGTAGCCTATTAAAACGTTGATTCAAGTCTTAACAGAATCTTCAAACGAAATATTTTATGATTTTGTGAAAAAATTTGGTAATAAAAAATGCAATTAAAAAAAATTTTATTGAAAAATTTTTTCTAAAATTAAATTATGTAAAAAAATTTGGATGTACTTCCGAAAAGGTCACCAGAAAATATTTACTTGATACTTGGTCTAGAGGTTCCTTTCGTACTATAGTTGAACGCACTGAAAGTATTTTTATCACAGATCAATATAAAGAAAGTTATTAATAAAATTGACTTTTTCTAAAAATGATTTTTTTTCAAAATCTTGAAAAATGTTGATTTCGGGAAAAAACGTTGTTCACAAAAGTTATATATCTCGTTAAAACACATGTTGTTTATATTTATACTTTTTTTCTAATATCAATATTTTTCGCGAAAAAAAAAAATAATTCTCAGATTTTTTTGGTCTTTGGAAAAGGGGTCGGCATGAGAGGTGGAAGGCGCATTTTAAATGGCCCACACGAATCTCACTAATATCGCAACTTTTTAAATGTTTTTGTAACAGAAAATCTGAAAATTCATTTTTGTCGTTTTTCTCTGAAAATATAAAGTTAATAAAAAGAAATATAGATATACAAAAATATGTGTTTCCACGAGATCTACAACTTTTTCAAACCACATTCTTTTCCAAAATAAATATTTTTTAAGATTTTGAAAAAAAAACTAATTAAAAAAAACTAATTTATCAATAACTTCATTTATATTGGTTTGAGCTAAAAATCCTTCCAGTGCATTCAACTAGAATCTAAAAGGAACTCCTTGGAAATATTTCAAAATATTTTCTCGACATTAATTTTCTGGAATAAAGAATCACTTTAAATATTCATAAACAAAATATTCAGTCTTTTTTAAATATTATTTTCAAATTAGTTTTCAAAATAAATGAATTTGAATATTCCCTAAATTTTAGGAGAAAATTTTAATTATCTTCAAACCTTCATAATTTTATCACAAAATCTTCAAAATCCTATATCTTGTTTAAAATTTGAAGGTCCCAGCAACTTTTTCGTTACCATTGCCGACAATTTTGTTTCTTGTTTCCTAAAGTAACAGTAATAAAAAACTTTCAATCAAAATTTTCTTTTTTTCAATAATGTTCAAAAACATTCCGAAATTATTTTTAAGATCAGATAGAATGACTCATTTGAAAATTTTGATTTATTACATGGATGATGCAGAAAATTTTTAATCTTCATCAATATATTATCAAGTAATTAATTATATTATTATTTTATCAACCTTATTTCATTCATTTGATTTTTTTTAAACATTTTATTTTTATTCTTTATTTTACTAACCACATTTATTATGGTCAAGGCTTTATAAATAGTTACCTTTTATCATTTTTAAAACGTTTTGTCCAAATGTTAAAAACACAAAATTGCTAACTTTATTATCAAACAATCATTTACAGTTTTTTTTGAGTTTGTCTTTCAGAAATACATTTTTAGAAATAATGTTTTCAAGATTGAAATCGCGATTTACAAAATCCTTGAAATCATTACACAATAATATATATTTTTTAATTTTTAAGGTTTGGAAGCACAGTTTGCAGTGTATGAAACGGGAAAGATTGACTTAGAGTATGTGAAAACTAGTTTGGAAAAAACTTTTGGTTTAATGCCTGCTGACTTGATGAAGGAATGTCAATTTGACATAAATGCAAAGTGGCAGACAATTGTTCCTCCTCTTGAAGGAATGTTTAAAGTTTCCCGTGCTCTCGTTAATCAGCTAGCCAATACAATGAACCCTATGGCTCCTAATTACGACTCGAAGCTAATGGAAAACTGTAAGGCAAGTCCAGACGTCACTGCAGCTAGAAAAACTATCCTTGACGCAGCGCTTTCATGTCCGAAAGCTGCCGCGAGAAAGGCCAAAGCTACGGAATTCGCTGTACAGAACGGTTGCAAAGCAGCAACCTAAGCCACTGTATGTTCCTTCAATATTTTGCATGAAATCCATATTTCCAGGGAGCGTATGAGAGCCACTGTAAAGTTAAATGAGGATCGCATCTCGGCTCTCACATGCAGAGAACCCCTGCTAGATCAGCGCCAAGCGTGCGTGCGCACGCCGGGCACGCATGTTGCTTTGCGACACCCATTCTTCCGGGCCGACGGTTCTCCGCATATGAGAGCCGAGCTGCGCTCATCATCTCACTTCACAGTGGCTCTCATCCGCTTCCTGTTTATAAAAAATAACCTATTATTAATTCATTCTGTCTACATTGAAGCTTTCACGTCTCCGCTTACAATGAAATAGATTATCGTTCATTTTCAGATTATTATTTTGCTCCTTAGATTTAAATGATTGAATTTCTAAAAAAGTGATGCAGAATTTGAAAACCAAATATTTTTTGTGACGCGTGAACAATTAATTTTCAACTAAATAAAATCTTTTTTCGACAGAATAGCTAATTTTTCAATCAAGCTGATCAATTTGCAACCAAAATATTATATTTGTACCAAAAAGACGAATTTTAAACCAAGAAAAAAATTGGCGGTTAACAAAGAAAAATATTTAATTAAAACGCTGAATTTTCACTTGAAAAAGCATTACTATGTACAAAAAAATTATATTCCCAAACCGAAAATATAAATTTTAAAAAAGAAGGTATTTTTCAAACAATAAAATCAACTTTTTACCAAGAAAGATGAATCTTGAAAAAATACACAAAGTTTCACTTCCAAAAACTAAATTTTATTAACAAAATTACTCTAAAACGAAAGAATTATTTTTAATTTTAAATTATTAACGGATAAATCTGAAAGCAAAAAAAATAAAAATTTCAGATGAAACAATTTAATTTACAATAAAAAAAGGAATTTTCAAATTACTTGAATTTTTAATCAAAGAGGTAAATATACAATTCAAAAATATTATTATTTTCAACTAAAATTCACCTTTAGATAGAATAATTAAATTTTTAGTTCAAAAGAATAATTTTTAACCCAAAAATTGAATTTTTAAGAAACGAATTAGGTTTTCTGTACAATAATCAATTTTCAACGAATAAGATTGAATTTTCACAAACAAAAAGATGAATGAAAGATGGATCTTCAATAAGATACGTTAAGCCCCACATACAAAAGATAGATTTTATTTTAAAAATTATTCTGGACCAAAAAAAAATTCAACAAAATAGTTGAGTTAAACCAAAAATATTGATTTTCTACAAAAAAGTTGAATCTTCAACCAAATATTTGAGTTTTCAACTTAAAAGATGAATTTTAAACATAAAACAGAATGAATGAATTCCAAGGTTCATGTTTGAATCGATTTACTCATAAAGTTTGCAATCAAAAAACATATAATTCTCAAAGATTCTACAATTATTAAGCTTTAATGGCTTACAATATTTGGAATTCTTCTATTTTGAAGTGTGAAAATAACAGTGATATTTTTTTGATTTTTCTGTAATATTTCAAATTAAAGTTATTTTTTCCATGAGCAATTTCAACACAGTTCAATTTTGGAGGCCTCGAAATAAAATTTGTTTTGCTTCCAAAGCGTAAATTAGAAAATATTTGGAAAATTTCACCAATAAATCTTGCAAATTTTTACATTAAAATCCGTGTTAACTAGTTTTCAATTGAATAGTTTTAGATATAAATATTCTACATTACTCGATTTCAATATTAGTAATTCACCAATTTCATAATTCCAGATTGAAATATTTAAATAATTGTTTGGCTTCAATTTCAATCGTACCAAATTGTGTGGATATTCGAATTATTCGAAATCACAAAATATCAAATTAAAGAATTTGCGGTTGCAAAATTTTCAGTTTAGAGGATTTGCAATAAAACAATTTTGACTTAAATGCTTCCAGAATAAATTCAAAATAATGCTAAATTGACACAATACTTTCTGAAATTCAAGACTTGAAAATACAATTTCATGAGTTGCAATATGGCGCCGGTGTGAGCAACACGTGTCCCTCGTGCAGCGTATGAATTTCTTGATTTGGCCTAGTTTCTCAAATGCTAGATATTTTGTTTGCTTTTTATCGCGTTGGTTTTGTGCTGAGACACCTGCTGGGATAAGTTTTTGCTCCTGATTTTGTGATTTTCTGTCAGAATTCTGTCCGGTTTGTGTCATTCTGAGGAACTTGTGGTCTAGAACAGACATCTTTAGAAATTTCGCATTGCCCCTCAAGTAGTGTGCGTGATTTAACCACGCTTGGCGCGCTGTATGTGTGTGTGTGTGTGTTTGTGTGTGGTGACAGCTGTTATCGATCGATTGCTCTAATCTACCACCTTCAGAGTAGCTACTATTCACAAAATGAGTGGCGATGCAAATGTACTCAAGTTGCTAAACTCCATCAACGCCGACACAGAGGAAACCAAAAAGGACGTCAAACTGCTTAAAACAGACACAGCTCAATTGAAGTCCGATTTTGATGCTTTAAAAATTGAACTCAGCACAACTGAAGCACAACATAAAAAGCTGAAAGAGAGTCATCAGGCTTTAGAGGAAAAATGTAGTTCACTCAAGAGAGAGGTTGGCTTTCTTCAGCAACAAGCCCGCTCCTGCAATGTCCTGATTCACAACCTATCGGACGACGAAGAATCTAACCGGGACCTCTTCTCATTCTTTCTCAATATTATCACTATCGCTGGTCTTTCACTTAATGAAACGAATATTGATACCATTTATCGACTGGGGAGGACGCAAGGCAATAGGCCCGTTCTTGTGCGTTTCAATTCTGGCAGATGGAAGCAGGAGGTTCTCAACAAACGCGCAGCATTAAAAGAGTTGAACCTTTCTGTCTCACTTGACAGATCACCAGAGATAAGACAAGAAAGAAAAGCCCTATATCATACGGCCTCCAATCTAAAAAATGCGGGTTTTAACGTGTTCGTTAAGGGTAGCGGTATTACGCTGGAGGACCGTCAGCTCTCTCCCCTGGAGGTCGAATCCCTTCTAAAAGGGAAGGGAAATAAACAACATGCGATTGAAACTCAATCCTCATCAAGAAGCATATACAAAACACGACAAAAACGCCCAATGGATGGATCGAATAGCTCACTGGACTCATTTTCAGGAAAAATTGTCTCAAAGCCAGAGAAGCCTCAGTCTAAGAGTCACAAACCTACTAAGCCTGGAAAGGCTTAGCAACTTGCAGCAGAGAATGAAGACGTTAACCAGTTCAGTCTTCTAAGGGCATCAATCTTCGCATCTTATTCTGGAATGTTCACGGCCTTTCCAACTTTTCTGACATTGCAAATTACGTACTCAGTTCGGACATCATTTGCCTGTGCCAGACATGGGTAACTTTATCGAATTTGAAATCTCCTGATTGGATCCCTGATCACATCGCTATTGTAAGTAATGCACAGAGTTCTGCTAGAGTTGGTCGCCCTAGTGAGGGTTTAACAATTTTTATAAACAAATCTGTATTCAACTTTGAAATTTTATTGATTCCCCCTATATGTATTTTCGTTAAATGTTGGCGGAGGGCATTTCAATTTATTGTGGGTTATGTGTACTTTAAACAATCTATGGATGTTAAGGGATCGTCCATAAATTACGTAAGACGTTTTTCTTTTGTTTGTATCGTTGTGTCCTTCTCAACTTCACAGCAATTTTATTTCCTTCTTTATTCAAACAAAAGAAAAACGTCTTACGTAATTTATGGACGATCCCTAAGCTGTTCGAGCAGACTTTTGAGGAGGCCCTTTCTGAGGTTATATCGGGCTGTCCAGATTTACTAATGTTTTTAGGAGGCGATTTTAATGCACGTATCGGCAACCTGAATGATCTGGAAGGGTTACTCCTCCCCGAAAATTCTGCAGCATTGTATAAGCGACGATCATTGGACTTTGAGGTGAACGTAAGGGGGGAGGTTCTTGTTAAACTTCTTGAGAGTGGTGAATTGATGATCTTAAATGGGAGACTACCTAATGATTTTCCAGGGCATTATACTTTTCCTGGATTTCAGGGTATGAGAGTCAACGATCTTGTTGCGTGCAACATTGGCTCAATAGACTTGATTTCTAATTTTGAAGTACTTCAATTACCTACGACATCCGACCATCTCCCGGTTCGCGTTGATATTTCGCATTTCATACAGATGGACACAAGTGTAAATAGATGCTCATTTTTATATAATAAAATAACTTGGAATGCAAACCGTAAATTTGACTATATGCACGAAATGTCTACTTCTAAGAATTCTGTGTACTCCAATGGCGAAATAAATGCCATAACTAATAATTTAATTGCCACAATCTCAACTGTCGCCGATAAGTTAGAGTTACGTGCAAACCCTAAATGGCGTACTCCAGGGAAAAAACCTTGGGATGATAAAGAATGTAGAGTCATGCGCCGTAAGCTTAGCCAATCTTTGAATGTCTTTAAAAGGTAGGGTTTTTCAGATTCGTAGGGGGCAATATACCTTGAAATCAAAAGATCTTTTCTAGGGTTACGTAGGTCCAAGAAGGGGCAATACGAATCCTCCAATAGTCTCCTTCTACTAACAATGTAAGCATGCATGTATGGCAAGACTTTCTTTTTTCTCTCTATCCGATTGAGGCTCCCCTTCGCATACAGTGGATAGTAAACGAACACCCTTATTGGACTGTAAGATCTCGATTGATGAAATTAAAGCCTCTTTATTGAAATGCAAATGTAATAAAGCGCCGGGCGACGATGGGATTCCCAACGAATTTTTTAAAAACCTTCCAGAAAATTGGGTACAGTACTTAGGGCGCCTCTTCGACGAGATCTGGGCTGAGGAAAAAGTCCCATCCAGCTGGGCTAAAATGCATGCATTTATGTTGCATAAAAAGGGCGATAAATCTGGTCCTCATAATTACCGAGGAATTGCCCCTGTAAATAGTATTGCTAAGATCTTCTCTCAGATTCTGTTGGCAAGACTGACTGCGTGGGTAAACGAGGTAAACATTCTTCCTCAAAATCAGGTTGGTTTCAGGCATGGAAGAAGTTGTATAGACCACATCTTTACCCTAAATTCTTTAATTCAGATTCATTTGTCCACCCCAGGGCGACGAATCTTCGCTTTTTATACAGACTTAAAAAAGGCTTTCGATTTAGTGAACCACTGTCATCTTTGGCGCAAACTTTTAAGGATGGGCATGTCCACTAAACTTATACGAATTATAAAAGATCTCTATGATAACGCCAACATGTCCATTCGTACTCGCGAGGGTCTGACTTCATCCGTTGAGGTAACTTGTGGGGTGCTTCAAGGAGAGATCCTTAGTCCTCTCCTCTTTGCGCTTTCCATATATGATCTAGAAGAGTACTTAAGAAATCACGGTATGCATGGAATTTCAATAGATCACTTATGTGACGTTGTCCTGCTTGCTTATGCTGATGATATAGTCGTGTTCGCTTACTCTCAGGCTGACTTACAAGCAAAAATTAACCTTATCGCGCAATACTGTATGAGCAATTTTTTAACGGTCAATGAAGCAAAATCAAAAGTTATGGTACACCACAAAGGTCGGCCATGTGAATACAAATTCTTCTACGCACAGACTCAGCTGGAAGTAGTGAGCGAATTCGTCTATCTCGGTGTGAACACATCAGATTCGGGTCGTTTTTCTAAAGAGTTGATAAAAAGAATTTCTGCTGCGAATATTGCTATGGGTGCTGTATCAAGTATTTTATTTGCATCTAAATCTAATGCCTGGCAAACTAAGACTCCCCTTTTTCATAGCCTCACGATTAGTGTTCTTTTTTACGCAATGGAAGTCTGGGGATTGAGGTACTTTGATTCAGTCGAGAGATTACAATCCTCTTTCTTTAAGAAAATACTAGGCTTGTCATCATACACACCGAATTTTGCCCTGCGCTTGGAGACAGGTAGATTAAAGTTAGCTTATGCTATATTTAAGTCAGCGCTAAGACGGTTGTCGAGGTTGCTGACTATGCCTGATGATAGGTATCCTAAAAGATGTTTTCTTAAATTGAAGGCAATGTCCTTAAAACCTGATGGCAATCCGAAGTATAACTGGGTTCTCCAGCTCAAAAATATGTTCACCCTAAGTAATTCGGAGCAAATGTGGCTTGACTTGGACTCAGTGTCTCTTGTTGAAAACATGGATGGTTTTCTAAATAACTTTTCCGACTATCTGTGGCGTTCCGACTATGAAAGATACCTCCATTCAAGTAGTCTTCAAATCGTCCCACATCTTAAACTCTATCTGGGTTTTAAATCATATCTAAATCTTAGATTACCTTTTCATATAATTTCTATTATTGCTCAACTCAGACTTCTAGATTCTATCAGGGGTTATATACGTTTTGGAGATTATAAATTTACTTATGACCCTGCTAGACTCTGTCCCATATGTAACCTTTCTGTAACAGAGGATCTTTATCATTTACTAGCTGTTTGTCCTGCCTACACAGACTCAAGAATATCAATCTTAGGTCAGCCAGCAACCACGACAATCAATAGTCAATATTGGCTGAGTCTTTTAAACTCTAATTGTTTCTTTAATTCTGAATGGTGTTGAATTTAAAGTTGTGAATTTTAATGCTGAGCGCTGAATTTTCCATTTTTCTTCCCTCCTAGCTTATAATTTTGCAAATAAAATTGGAATGGGTTAATTAAATAAAATAATTTAGAATATAAACATTTTCAATTTCCAAATGATTTAGGTTTATTATTTATATCACGATTTTCGGTAATTAAAATCTATGTTGGAATACAAATTATGTCTGGCTTCTTTTGATGTTCAACGTTCCATAACAGCAATATTTTAATTTATTCCGATTAAAATTACTTTGTTTTGAACTTCTCCAGAAGAATCACTTCACTCTGAAGATTTATAATTGAAAATTGTTCCATTGTATTTAAGAACATTCATTACAGTTTTCCATTTCAGATATTCAAATTTTAATCGCTTGGCATTACAAATTGTTCCACTTCAAAAGATTTAGGTTTGATGGTTCAGTTTTAAATGCTTTTAATTAGGAATAATGCAATTCTAATTCCTTTGAATTCTGAATAATTCAGTTTTAAAAATTTCTATCTGAAAGTATTCAGTTGGAAGATCTTCAATTTGTCCTATGTTCGAAGCTTTAATCCCAAATCATTCAATATCGAGATCCTGCCGAATAAAATATTTCAATTTTGAATGCTTTGAATCAGGAACGATATAATTAGAGCTTCTGATTACAATTTTCTCAATTCGAAATTATTTAACTTCAGACTTTTGTTTTGAGGAATAATACAAGTTCAGTTTTTTCCCGTTCAATTCGAAATATTGTCCTTCCAAAATTCACCTAATCCAAACTACGCTGAAGGAGAACTTTTTGCAATTAAAAATCGCTCAATGTATTTTTTCAAATTTCGAACACTTCTGATCCGAAATTATCAATTAATTATTGTTGTTTGAACAATTCTTCAGACTCGCTGCATGAGAATTTTGTTAATAATGTATTTTCCTATTGTTTATATTTTGAATGTATGAAATAAAATTTTAGAGATGTGAACGCATTTCCTGCTAGTGTTTATATTTTTCATTATCACGATTGTCTTTTACTTATTTTCGCACTTCAACGTGATAGATTTTCAACCATTTGTTGAATAATCTAGTTGCTGATGTGCACATCCCTTGTTTTATTTATACTTTATGTAAGACATAAATATTGTTTAAACTGTATATTGTTTTCTCTTCAGATCCAAGCAAAAAGATGGATGCGGGAAAAGATGATATATATGACGACTTGAAACGTTCCAACCTAATTATGAATCTAATTTTTTAATTATCCGCTGTACTATACACGGGTTTTACTGCGATTTTCCTTTTGTATTAAAAAAAAGGAATATGGACTTTTCGGTGAATACTGCAGATTTTCGGAAGACGGGAGCAGCCGAATTTTTATGAAATCTATTATTAATTGATAATATGATTCTTATTATTATAACAAAACTATGTAGCATTGAATAAAAAGTTATTACTACCAGCAGCTCACTATCTTATCATTTTATATTTTGAGGTCATGCTACTTTTGCGTATGAAAATAATAATGAAATCCACCTGCATAACCAGGATTAGGCTTTCTGATTTAAAAAAAAAATCTGGATCTGGGAACGATACCCATAATTTTCTCTGGATTGCGACACGCTGATCATGAATCTGAAGGCCGCTTTATCGTGTTGTCTTTTGTTTTCACATAATCTCAAAATTTTCGAATTTTGGGAAAAAATTATTAAAACTTTCATTTGGACTCTAAAAAGTTGAGCATTTTCAATTTTCATGAGACCATTTTTTCAATATTTAAAAATTCGACCTACGGCTATCCGTAGTAATCAAATATTTGAACAATTTATCCTCACGAACTTTTTCGATAAAAGGAAAATTATCAGAGTCGTAGCATTTCCAAAATTAACATTAAAATTAACATTAAAAATAAAATTGAATTTTTTGAAAAACAACATGAGGTACGAGAAAAAATTAAAAAACAAAATTTGCAAACCTAGAAAGAATCTACAAATTTGTTATTAATAATTTTTATATAGGACGAGAAGATTTTCGTTTAATCGTATAAAATCAGAATAAAAATTAAAAAATAATAATTTTTGGAAAAAGGATACATGAAACGAAAAAAATAAAAACACGAAGGTTTTTCAACCAAAAAATATCTACAAATTTGTTATAAATT
>CAKNXH010000161.1:95280-237484 GCA_932178445.1 Andricus quercusramuli | reverse complement strand
TCAATTAGATTTATCACACTTTCCAATTTGGAGCGATGAATTTTCCCCTAAAATTTAAATAATGCAATTATTATTAATAAAAGTAGAAAATACGATTTTCTAAATCCTAATTTAAAATGTAGCTGAAACTTTAATCCAACAAAAGATTGTTCCCAGACTCTCGTATGCGAAAGTCGTAGTCTCGTGGACTTCTTGACACAACTTTAATTTGAGTTTAGGATTGACGATAACAGAGCTATGAGTAAGAGTGAGTTTAAATAAATAATGTGTGTCTGTTAAAAAAGAAACTTCACATTCATTTATTTATATTCTAGACTCCTAACAATTCAACATTTCAAATTTGACTTAAATTGATTGTCTGGAATGATGTCTTGATGATCATCCAACTCAATCACTTCCAGGGCTGCTGGAGCTACTTCAGGCATGGCTTGATTAGAAGAACGTCTAGAGGAGCGGCTGGAGGAGCGACTTGAGCGGCTGGAGGAGCGACTTGAGCTTCTGGAGGAGCGACTTGAGCTTCTGGAGGAGCCACTTGAGGAGCGACTGGAGGAGCCGTCAGAGCTGTCGGAGTCGGAGCCTGAGTCAGATTCAGAGTCAGATCTGCGGGAGCTTTTGTGTTTTCTTTTCCTAAACAGGCCGAATGGATGAATTTCACTTAGGCGTTGAATTTCGGGAGGTACACGACTGAACACGCCAAGTAGACGGAGATATTCACTACCCGCTAAATATTGTTTATCGCGTTTTTCATTATATACAATATCGTGTCCAAAGAAGGAATGTATTGGACGAATCACACCATCTCTGTCAAATCCAATGATGAGAGGACCCCTTGCTAGTAAAATTATATCTTCTGTACAATCTATGAATTTTCCAAAACGATCTTGCAATGTAAAATATGTTGTATCCATGTGACGCTCTTCTAGTGGCGGACATCTCACTTTCCTGAGAGGAGGAGGAGCTCCTGGATAATTAACAAATTCGCCTACGACTAGACCTCCGCGTCCGTCGGGACGCACATCTTTTTGTTTGGGAGCTTCTGTCTGCGAACTTAATTCTGAAAGGAAAAAGGTAAGTAAGTGAATTTGGATATCACTAGTATCATCACTAGCGCTATGCGCTGGTGCAATTTTTTATTTCAAAAAGGGAAATAGTTTTCAATAAGAAATATAAATTTCGCATAAATAAAGCATTCGTCGAGAGTTAATGGTGATTTCAGGTCAAGGAGGAACATTGACGTCCAGATTTCTTCTGAACCACAAGATCTTCCTGAAGTGGATGCCATTCTTTGTCAGGACTATCACTTGTTCGCTTAATGTTACGACGAGAGCTTTGACCAATTCGAATTGAAACGTGAAGCCGACGATGGACCAAGAGATTAAAGGGTACTAGCATCAACTGAACAAGAAGATTGGCTTGACGAGACTGAATGTATCCCATATCCAAGGAGAATCAATCATTTCTCGCTGACTAATCGCGCCTACTTAGCAATTCTTTATGTTTCTGGAAAAAATCTATCAAAGCCCGAGAAGGCTAAGACTTTTTGGAGTCGGATTTACAAAAAATCGATTCAAGCCCGAGGAGGTTGAAGTCCAACCCCCATTGAATGAAGATGCTAAGAATATGATCCGCTTCAAGGAGCTTTGCGATAACCTCATTGCATCTGAGTTGGAATTTCGACCAATCACTGCAAATGGGGTAGGAAAATGGCTGAGGGGCACGAAGAACTTCTCTACTGCCCTACTAGATAGTATCAAGATCTTTTGGTGAGAAAAGTTCATTTCTACACACCAACATCTGGTCTGTATCTATACCTCACATTTAAAAACGGAAATGTCCATTCAACAGTAGCCGGTGTTCGAGCACACTGTACTCCAATCCGATTTACTATCTCATCTGAAAAACATCGTGTGACAAGTAACAACCTCAATTTCGAGAAGGTGTCTTCAAGGCCGACACCATTAGCCCTATTCTCTTTTGCATCTCACTTTTGCCACAATCTCTTGCACGGCAAAATTCTCGTGAGTACCTCTGCGATGAGTATAATAACTGCAAGCTCTCAGGATCATCAAGGGGTATACACAAGAGATTTGTATGGAATATGGATTGGATAAGTGTGCCGAGATTTATCCGAAGTGATGATTATGCTTCCTGGCGTTCTCAAAGACACTAAGCTCAAGCTAAATCCCGTACTTGAAGGTGGGCACGGGCTTCTAAATCTTCAGTGTTTTTATAACCGAATTATAATTTGGACATTCTATCTTCTCCATAATTACTTTTAACACAAGCGCTTTCAAATATTTCCGTGAGAGTCGTTGTGCAAACAGATGTTTAAATAGATAAGCTGTATTGGGATATTTAGAACTAAACTTTGGATGAACGAAATCAAAACCTACGGCTAAATATCTCTGTTTAGTGGATACAAAAAAAAAATATTTTTCTTATTAACATTATATTGAAGAGCATACCCAATTCTTGTATCTTGTTTCATTTTATCTACATCGTTTTATTGTTTTGGAAGAACCGTCTGTATATCCTAATTATCGAGCGCAAAACACGTGTTTCGCAATGACAATATAATCTTCAAAGCCGCAGGTGCTTTGAGGACCGTCCTTGAAAACAAATTAAAAAACAGTTTCTGTTCTGATTTCCAAATATACTTTCATTCTGATAATCAAACCTGGTTTTTCAGGCATTGTTATTTATCATTTCTTGTGAGAATGCCTAGTTTTTTCCCGTGAAAAATAACATTAAAAATGAAAAATTAAATTTTTAGAAAAACAACTCAAGCTGTGGCAAAAAATATGCACCTAAAACATATCTACAAATTTGTTGATAATCTCTTTTTGATGAGACGCTAGTTTTGTTTTCCAATCGTAAAAAAGAACATTAAAATTAAGAATGAAAAATTTGTGGAAAGACGACAAAAGGCACGAAAAAGTATTGATTCACAAAAGTCGTTTACCCGAAAAAGATATAATCATTAATCATTTCTTGCTGGACGCGTTGTTCTTGTTCTAATCGTTAAAAATAACAATAATAATAATAAATTGAATTTTTGGATGAACGACTTGAGCTACAAAAAATGAATATACCAACGTTGCTCAGCCGAAAAAGAGCTACACATTTGTTATTAATCATTTTCTCATGAGACGTGAAGTTATTGTTTTAATCGTAATAAAATAACATCAAAAAGAAAAAAATTAATTTTTTGACAAAAGAAACAAGCTATGAAAAAATGTAGTTGTTCATACAAAAAAGAACCTCAAATGTGTTGTTACGATTTTTTTTATAGAACGCGTACTGTTCGTTTTAATCGTAAGAATTGAATATCAATTAACAAAATTTTTTTTTAGGATGCGCACTTTTTCAAATTATAAAAAGGTACAATTGAAACCCCTCAGTTTCAATGTCAATGCTTATTATGATTTGTAATAATATGAATTTATCTCGAAGTTCATTCAAATGATACATTTTTCAGTGTAGCCGAAAATAAAAATTAGTGCAAAATGAGTAAAAAACCAAGTGCGAAGCACGAGATGCGTGACAAGAATGTGTTTGTTAAAGCTGAAGAAGCTTTAACAGAAGAGAATTCACAATGAGCTTTCTTCTCACTCCTTCGACTGAAGCAATATCAGGATTTTCAAAAATTGAAAAACATGTATTGGCATACAAAAATTGGAAACGGCAAAGGTAGAGCACTATTCAACTATTCATACATCAATTTTTCAGGTTTTCTTCTATTTTAGAGTCGTAACTTTATATACGTTGAGAAAAGAGAGGTATCGATTGAAAACATTTGAATGATGATAATCAAATATAAACTGCAATCAGAAAATATCAATAATATTTACCGAACAAATTTGAAACAATCGCTGCCGCAAAGATCCAGAATGATACACCAGTAATGACTCTCATATTTTACTGACAAACAGAGAAGTTGATAATTACAAAATTTCTTCTACAAGATGTTTCCGAGTATTCAATCGCTATCGCACTCCAAATTATAAATGATCGCACATATTGTTAAAGGCATAATAGCGTTTTATGTTATCAGATATGTTTGACTTACCTACCACGAGCTAACAAGCCATGTAGCCTTGTACAAATATTGAGAAACGCTGTTTCATAAAAATTTCAATTCTCTCAATAATGATATTTCTGAAAAATTTATTATTTTTAGGAACCTTTTTTCCAATTTCTCATACCTTTTCATTATCCCTGTCCACCTTTTAGTCTAGAAATATTGCTATCATTGCTCCTTCCTCCCTTATAATTATTTTATTTATCAAAGAATTCGGAACATATATGTTGTCCATCACCCCAATTCCTTTCCTAAACCCTGTCTAATTCGGTGGCTCTATCTTTCTTTTCTCAACTTCTTTTTTCAATCTCTCCGACAGAACAGCTACATATCCTTTATACAATGTTGGCATCAGCGTAACACTCATATAACCTTTAACCTCCTCACCTTCGCCTTTCTTCACCATGGATACCACTACTCCTCCTTTCCATAAGTTTGGCCACCCCTTATGCTGTATCACACAGTACCCAGATCCATTCCTTTATTTCTGTCCCCTCATATATCCAGACTTCATTTGGAATCTCATCTATACCATGTACTTTTCCATCTTTCATTATTCCTAACACCTCGACTATTTCTTCCTTTGGTATGTCCTCTTCCTCATCTCTTTCTCTACCATACTTTCCTCGTTTCTCAAACTTTTCTCTCCACCCCTTCTAGCAAATCCAAACAATATTCTTCCCATTCTGCAATTTCAGCAGCCTGGTTTACTCTTTTCCTTCTTTTTCTTTCTCGATAAACTACCTTCCAAACCTTCTTTTTTAATCGTGCACTCTAATCCTCTTTTTATTCCTCTTTTCACTATTTCCATCTCTTCGTCCGCATTCACCTCTCCCATTTTTATGTTTGTGTCCTTTTACTTCGAATGCTCTTTTCTTCCTCATCTCCCTCTATATTTTCCCTCAAGATTAACCATTCCAACTGCTCCAAGGTCTTTAATAATTTCTTTCACTCCCCATTGAGTATCTGGTCTTTAGATTTCCTTTCTGGCTCTCCTCCCCATTCCCCTCCTCCTCTATCTTCTGTTTCGCATTGTAATCTCCCCCTTTTATAAGTCTAATTTCTTCTCGATTTTATCCCGTCATTTCTCTCATCTCTCCTGCATATCACTGTTCACACAAACCCCCACTATTTTCCAGTTCTCTTCTCCCATCGTTACCTCTGCTACTATTAATTCTTCTTTTTATATTTTGCATATAATGTTACATACGCAGCTACTCCTAATTCCTATTAAACTTTGCCTTGGGTTGATACTGTTATTATTATAAGAATGCAATAAATCTTACGATATGAAAATCTCCGATACATGTATTTTTATTATTTATTTATTTTTTTATTTATTCAAACATTCAACGGGCAGCGTCTTTTATTACATATGAAAAAGAAATGAACATGAAGTGGCCTGAAATCTAGGCCTAAAATCAGGTCTGAAGTTTTGCTGATGTTGATTTTGAGAAGGTGAGAATGGAAATCCAAATGGTGAGAATGAGTATCGGTTTTTGTATCGTTTTTCAGTATGATAATTTTTATTTTCTCCTAAGTCCTTATTGTTCTCCGGATTATTTCTATCCCCACTACTGCTATTGCGTTTTTGTTCTAATTCATCCTCTATTTTAGGTTAAGTTATTTGTAACACTTGCCCTCGAATTTTAGATTTGGCAAGCTCAGTTTCCCATTCTTTTCCTAAGTCTTCCAGTTGTTCGAAGGTTTCAAAATCGTTTCGTTTTATATACATTTTATATTCAACTCTAAGGTTTTCATAGGCTCTGCGTAATTCCCGTTCGCGACATTTTGTAGGGTACAATTTTGTAAATAATTTCCTGATTTCAGTCAGATAAGAGTGTATGTCTAGGGTTCTTTTTTGGTTGCAAAATTTAATTCTTTGTCTTATTTCTTCTGAAAATCTTTCATCTATATATGCATTTTTGAAATCCTCGAAAAAATCAGATAAATGTCTCCAGGAATGTTTGTTTATTTCGCACCAATCTTTTGCACCTTCGATTAATAGTGCGTCTAGATTTTCTAAGATATCTCGATCGTTTATTTTATAACCCCCTGTAAAACTTTTAAGTTCTTCAAGGAAGTTCGCGGGACTATCGTCTTTATTATTGCAAAATTTAATTGGCCAATTACTCATTATTTGGAAAGGTGCTTGTATCATTCCGAATGGGAAATAAGTTGCTGGAATTGTCTCGTTATTGTAATTATTTCCGAGGGCGCTGTCAGTATCTGTGTTATTTGTGTGGATTCTAGAATGTCTGTTTGACCTTTCTCTTGTTGTCGAGCGTCTATGTCGTCTGTTTTGTTTTCAGTTTGTGCTGTCCTTACTTCCTCATGATTGTCGATAATATTGTTGGAGGTTAGTCGAGGTTCTTCTAATGACCTATTAATTTCTTTTTGGGGATGGCTCCCCTTCTTTTGTGTGTATCATTGATTATATGGATGTTTTGATTTGGAAGTGCAGCAGCACCTTCCAGATCTCGATTTTCATGGTCGGTTTCCATTGTAGTTGGGTTAATCATTTTGTTTTTTATTTTGCCCGACCTAAGTTTCATTTGATTTTAGTTTGCCTTTAGGTTTACTAAATGTGAGACCCTATACTAAATTGCTATATCGGGTTTCTAAATTTTATTTTAATTTCAGTGGTGATATTTGGATTTATTTTAGAGTATTCTAATGGGTACTTTAATTACCTATTAACTTGTTGCCGAGTTCGAAAATATGTTTATTTTCCTCGTCGGACCCTTTGTTTTGGAAAAACGTCGCGTGACCTTGCCGGGAATCGCGTGTATTGCTCGCTGCACGTGCGAGCTTGTTCGCGCGCTTGAACGGTTTGCTTCGTCCGGCGCTTGGAATCATTGATGATGATCAAAATCTGTTATCTTTCAATTTTTCCAGATTTCCTTTTTGAAGGTACCCTCTTTTTCTTTTTGAAACTTTAAATTTCTAATTTCCTGAAAATGAGATCTAGTCACCTTTTCAAGTTTTTCTTTCGTTTCATTTTATAAACCGATTCTAGGCCCAATCTTACAATCTCGACTCGATAAAGTTTTCACTTTTCGAAAGAGAAATTGTTATTTTGATTTCCGATTTTGGTTTCCGTTACATAATTCGCTTATCCCTGGATTACGATACGCGAATATATGGTAATTCTCCCATGTACATTGTAACATTAATAATAGCAAATCCTATTACACAATTCATCAATTCATAGGCACAAATAAATCAAATTTGCGGTGTAAATGTTCATAGGCACATATAAATCACACAGTGATGCATATATATCACAAGTACGAATAAGAAATCATATCATACGCAATTTATCACTTTATAGGCACAAATGAATCACTAGAAGTATAAATATTTAGGAATTCATATAAATTACAGGTACATATAAAGGTCATTGGTAATAGCACATGTATATATAGAAATCAGGCCTCATGGCAAATTAGGCGAAGGCATGGCAAAGTAATTCGATAGCATGCAAAAAGGTGAGAATTCAAAAGTAAGGAACAAGAGTAGAGTCATGAAGTTTTTGAGTTTCGTTCTGGATTTAATTTGTGTCCCCTTTTTCTTGGCGGGTTTGAGATTTTTGAGAGGAAGAGAGTGGGATTTTAGGTTGGGCGCCAGGTATTACGGAAGGTAGTACATAGGAGGGAAGAGGGAATTGGAAAACCGAGATTGGGTTGAATACAGAGATGACACCATTTTCTTTTTTTTTTAAAAAAGGTAGCGAGTATGATACCGGCTCAGGTTGGTGGTCCAGGTCACTGGGTCCCGGAACTGGAGATTCACTGGTTCCCGAAGATGAGCGCGCCGATTAGAATTAATAGGCGCGGCGATTGCAACGAAAGGCGCGAAGATTTCCTCAAAAATGATAGGCATTATCCAGAGGAAAAAAAACGGGTTGAGTTCGCTAGCGTCGGTACAAGACTGACGCAGCCCGGCGACGGTGATCGCGTTGTGTGAAACCTCGGGACCCCTCGGGGGGTTCCGTCATGGTTCGGGTGCGACCCAGCGTTTCTTTCGTGTGGGGTTGTCCCGATTTCACCCTGTTGTAACTATTCTGTTACAACATGCTATTAATTCAGGGCTGACTATGACGCCTGAGTATTTTGCTGATTTTCAAAATTTTACTTCGCTACCCTACAATTTGGATTTTTTGAGTTCAGGCAGTTCCATTCTTGTGGTAAAAATCATAAGCTCTATCGTATCCGGCTTGAAGGATAAACAACTATCTCTGTTTACAATAGATGTGCCTTTCTGAGAGGTGAACTTGTTCCTATTACAGCAGACGCTCCTTTAGCATGATGAACTTGAATCTGTATAGAATTGAGATTGGAAGGGGCACATCTAGTGTCCATTTCAATATCTAGTTGTGTCCTCCACTTCCTCTGAAGGCATCTTTTGACCTTCGCCTTTGCACCTGATTTTGGTATTTGCAAGGATCTTCATTTTTATTCTCTACAACCCTGGCTCCGTAGATATAACACGTTGGAGGGCTGGATTATTGGCTTTGACGTCGAAAAATGTCCAGTATCTTGCCTTTGATGTAGGATTCCGGACCGTTATCCTTTTGAGTGATGTCTTTTTTTCTATAAATGCGCCCGAAATCCAGGATAACAGCTCAGCTGGCTATTGGAGGTCTTTCCTATCAATTACTGTGATCTAGGCTCCCTCTTGTGTGTGTAGTTCGCTATCAGATTGAACGAGCCTAGTTCGAGAATCTCTTTCTAATCGAATGGAGATAAAGGTATCATTCTCTGAGCCAAAATCTTGCGATGAGTGTTACTGACTGCATCTTACCGATTAGCTCTTCTAATGCTGCATCAATAGCTTTAACCTGGTCGCGAGTGAGTTTGGTAGTAGGAAACCTCTCAGTATCTGGGGCTGTTTTCAGGTCACTTTAAAAGGCATGGCTATATGAGTCTACTGTCTACTTTCAATGTCTTTGGCTCACAGACTACATTTGGTATGCTGCTGTCAGAATAGTGCCTCTTTACAACCCCTATTTGTTTGGTTATCGCATCCGATTGATTTAAAAATTAGTAGAGCTTTTAGATATAAGAAAATGTGACCCTGGTGTTATTCATTCATCGGCAACATAACATGCGCATTGGACAGTGGTTATTTTTAATCATCTCTGAACAATTGTCCGCGACTGCTCATTCAGCTGTTGTGATTAGATTCAGCTAAAAACTTTGGTACCAGGATCCTCTATCCGCAACCACAGGACGCACCTTGTTGCCTGGTCGAGCCCTTGAGCTATGTATGGTTCACTTATAAAATACGATAAAATACGCATGAAATAGTCGGGAGGTAGAAGAGGGAATGAGAATATAGAAAAAAATGTTTAGAGATTTTTTAAATTATATTCCGTTCATCTGAATTCTTTATTCTTTGCATCTACAACCTAATTTCATAAGCAAATATTAAAGTGTTACGTAAAGTTTTTCTTAGGGCGAAGAGGTTTTGTTTGCATTACGTCAACGTCAGAGTAACAGACAAACTACTATAAAGTACTCGTGACAAAGGAAAATGTTTGCAAAGACAAGGCTTCTTACCTCGTGGCAGGTCAAACAAACATAACTAATAACGTATTAGGCTACCATGCCTTCCAACATTATATTATTTTTAGAATGTTCATTCAAATATCCCAGAAAAATAAAATCCTCCTCGTTAATTAATGTTACAAATATGTGCGATAATTTATAAGTATGATTCAGATAAGCACTAGTATATAAATTCAAACATTCTGTAGAAGAAGTTGTGTATCAATAACTTCTATGTTCATTGGAAAAACATGAGGATCGTTGCTGGGTCTTCCTTTAAGATTTTCGTATTGGCGGTGGTCCTTAATTCTATTGGTAAATATGTATTTAAGTACATTTTCCATCATTTTTGATTCTATATATTTCATCATTACAATTCGAAATATATTATATAATATTAGTTGCTAACGTTCGATCTTTGTTGACCATTGAGGCACTACAGGCCTTCTGTCAAATTCAATCGTTGGTTCGCAATAACATGATTTTTTCTAATCTGCGTATTGCATTAGTCGGAGGAGCGAGAAGAAAATAGAAGAAGACAACCTAGAGCAAATCCTTGTAGAGTGGTAATTCCAAACTAGTTTCTTACAGTTTCCGTAATGTTTCAATATTTCCTTAAATTTGAATTTGGGAATCAATTCGTAATTAAATTTAACATTTTTGAAGAAAAAAAAAGTTTTCATTTAATTCTGAACGTTAGTGGTAAATGAAATGTGTGCGAAGATACTACGTCCAGAAAGTTGAGTCAACTTGATCCATTAGGAATTCAGAAAAACAACAAAAACGGGTTTTTCAACATTGAAAAACTTTTAAAAACTTAATCATTTGTAAAAAGTCCTAGTGAAAAGTTTTTTTTGAGGTTAAGAAAACGTTTTTGAGGTTTTAGCAAATAATTTGTTCGCCGTAATCCTCATTACTTCCTAATTCAGATCTATGTAAATCCTTTGAGATTCCTTGATATCATTTCAGATGTTTAAATTATTTTAGAATCCTATCACCATTTAAAATTCGTTGAATTCATTAAAAATACACAGGAACTTAGATTGATGCAGGCTTGATTTAGGCCGTTCCAAGAATTGTTGCCGCGGCGGTTTCGGATAACACTGGAGCCCACAGGGTCCAGAGAGGGAATATTAATGTTTGGATGGTCTGGATCGAGTGTCAAGGCCAAGGCAAGCAATGCCCAAAACCTTAACATTTTTTAAATTTAGTGAAATTTTTGAAATCTTATGAAACCTGTCAAAATGTCTTCTTATTATCATGGGCATGTAAATCTTGATTCACATCAGCTAAAGTTTCATACAACACAACTACAGCAGCTAATGGTAAGAAAAATGAAAACGATAGCTTGAAACAAGGCCCAAATTAATAATTTTTGGTTTTTATCAAATGAGAAACTTTGTGAAAGATGTTCGCAACGTTTTTAAATTTTTGTCTAACTTTCCGGCTTAGATCCAGATTTTTCTTGTATAACATATTATTAATAAAATCACTATGTGCCGCTTGTCATAAGTATCATCTATTATGTGAATATAGATACAAAATTATTCCTATGGCAACTGACGTTCAATGCACTTTTGTAGAGCACGCTTCATTTCTCAGAAGTACTAGATGTTATTCTAAATTTCCGTGGATAATGAGGTAAAAAAATGAGGCTGTGGCCAATATGTAAAATTAAGCATACTGTTCTTCTTAGAGTACTTGATTACCTCACAAAAGTTTGTCCCAGACTGATGATATATACCAGATCGTTCTCATGTAAAAATTTACCCGTATAATCAGCATAGTTAACATTTCAAATCAAACTGCATAATTACTCATTTCTATTAAGAACTTTTTCCAGGGTTCTAAGTTAGGATTCGAACTGCCACAAAATTTAACATTTCATTATTCGAATGACTGTTTCCATGAATTCAGACAATTCTGCGGAATCCGCATTCTGCCTTGTCTCACGTGCTTCAGAATAATGTTATCCTGTTTCTTGTTGCAGAATTAAGCTCCGGGTCTTCGCCTAATAAGGAACCTATTCCTGGTGTTTCCTGTGCTGGAACTTCTAATTCTCCTGATAAACAAAATTCTCTGGTCAGATCTTCTCTTCCTGCAAGTTCCAGGATCATTTCTCCTCCTGACGGCGTTACTCCTGCCGGGTTTCCTCTTGCTGCGATTTCTTCTACTGGGATTTCTTTTGCCAATCCTCCTCCTTCAACGCCTCATCCTTCAAGGCTTTATCGTTCTACCAGGTGGATGGTTCCACCTACCAGGCTTTTTTTTGCTGACAGACGCGGATATGGACTTGAATATCTTGATTTGATTCGGCTTATTCCTGTTTCGAATTCACGCTTAATATTCAAACTTCGTAAATACACTTTTCCTCCCGATAAACAACTCAATTTGAGAGTAGCACATAATACCTTCCAGCCTCTGCCAACTAATGAACAAATTGTTATATCAACATCCAATGCTGACGTGTTTGCAATATTAGAGAGTACTAATGCTCTTGCCGGAATATATTCTCGTTCTAAGAGACGAGTGAAACTCAATATGGTTAGCGGCAATGTCATTTTATTGACCAGAAACGAAGTCTACGATATACCAGTAGGCCGCTTACGCCCAATCTCAAAAACTTTTCACGTAAAGCTAGTAAATGGCAATCACGTTTAAACTGTACACCTCCACATCATTCATTCAATTAGTAAAAATGTGTGAGTGAAATATAATATTATCTGTAATCCAAAGTCGGATCAAAATTTCATAACTAACATGTTATCAGGAATGATAATAAAAATTCAATTTATTATGCAATGATGAGTAGGGTACTTCTTGAAAGCAACTAGTTATCGTTATCGTGACTGTTTCTAAATGAAATGTTTTTATAATTTCATTTGCAAAAATATTAATTTTCTTTACTTTTCAATAATAATAATTTTTCATTTATATTTGCATTTTTTTTCTGCGGTACAACCTATAAAGTGCTATAAGTTTTATTGGAATGATTTGATTCTATCATAGCCTTCGGAGCCAGGACGCAAATAGGGCCCTAAAAATTCTGTCCCTATTTGCAGTCGACTGATTTCTTATCGATTGAATCATTTCTGCATTCGTAAAATTCAACTCTGAATGTTATGTCTGTGAAAGTGTCAAGTAGATTAAGACTGATATAAGAAAACATTTAATTTGAAGTGTAGATAGCAAAACGTCAAAAAAATTATTGTTTCATCCATAATGGACGCAAAATGGTGCTGTCGCATCAAGTAACAGTTTGCGCCCTGTCGGAAATAGAGGCAACCCGTGGATGAAAATAAATCTAAAAATGAATCAGGTGGAGGTTACGACGTGGAATGACATCCTGGCTTGATTTCGGAATTTTTCGATGCAGTTGGTAGCAATTTTTTATATTGAAAATTTTTTTCTATAAAATAATATGTATTCTTAGGTCAGTGATAGTTTTTCAGCGAATCGGAATGGACAAAACTTTTTTTGTTGATCTTCAATTCTGCCGTCACCCTTACCCAAACGCTAATAGGTGAATTCACCTATTATTAGGGTGGTCCTTTGGACGTGACGGAGGAGGTGGAAGTATAGGCGAACAAGATGCACATCGCAGAAATAGATGCCAAA
The DNA here is from genome assembly GCA_932178445.1 of Andricus quercusramuli. Lineage (NCBI taxonomy): Eukaryota > Metazoa > Arthropoda > Insecta > Hymenoptera > Cynipidae > Andricus > Andricus quercusramuli. Next base: position 224,233 of record CAKNXH010000161.1, on the reverse strand, counting down.
ATCACAGAGACGTATGATCTCTTTGAAGAGTTACGAGCCACTATGAAAGAAATGGTGGATTTTAGCAGCACGAAGAGGAATATGTGGCTTCCAATTAGGAAAGGGCTGCAACGAGCGAAGCGACCATGAAGGAACTGCGCGATCACTCTATGAAGACCGAAGGGCTTCATGGGGATTTGGTCGAGAATGTTAGACGAACTGCTCAAACGGGAGCCATGTCCCGGAAGGAGATGGCAAAGAAGAAGGCAGGCAAAAGCTGCACTCAGACTGATGAAGTTGTGGCAGTTCCCAGTCCCCGCGATAAGATGAGAGAGGGAGACCGCCCTGAGTCCAGTAGAGATGAGTCCTTCCAAGCCGAAAAGCAAAAAGCCGAAGACACGTAGCGCTTCAGCGCGAATGACCTCGACCCCGAGAAAGGTGGAAAAAAGCCAGAATCTGCACCAATGTGGAAAAAGAAGCAGAAGAAGTGGCAGATGCGAGCTAGAACCAATGCGGTCCCTATCAAACCGACGGAGGGGCTTACCTATGCGACGGTGAGGTTCTAGTAGAACTGGGACCTACATCAAAGGGCAGAGCTGATCTGTCTGCTTCCATCAAGGAGACTGTTGGTTACGGGGGTAGCGTACTTGAGCTTGTCCCTCGCATCGAAGTCGAGATCCCGGACCTCGATACGACGACAGATGCGAAAGAAGTAGAGGAAGCCGTTCAAAAACATTTCGGCAAACCGGTTGGAGTCATCAGGGTCAGGCTCACGAAAAGACCCTCCAGAGGCTTATGCTTCAGCCTTCAATATACTTTTAAGATTGTCAAGATGATGTAAAAATTCATTATCCAGATATTTTCGACCAAAATTACAAAATTTAGAGCATTTTCCAAATTTGAAAAAAAAAAGAGTTTTATAAATTGAAGTATGTTTGACTTGAGACGTGGACCTACTGCCATTGAGACTAGATTTGAATGAACTTTGCTAGGAGAAAAAATACAAAAAGAAGAACCGATACAATCTTGGCAGATACCATGATGTATGTTCGAAGAAGCATCATCAAGAAGAAATCAAGGAAAATTTTCATCAGACAATGACGGTAAATCAAGATGGGCGCTATCAGGTGCATCTTCCGTCAAATGAAGCTCATCCTCCCCTACCTGAAAACAAGGACCGATCTACCTATTCAGGAAATTTGGGATGACTGAAGAATCGCGATAAAAATAATAGTTCCCAAAGTAACATTGCCGACATTGTAAAATTTTTGATACTGTGAAATTGCAGAGGTAGGTAAATTGAAGATTCGTAAAAAGTAAAACATATTTCAATAACAAAAAAAAACAAAAAAAAACAATTGATAACAAAATAAATTAACTATTTCAATTCGATGTACAGTTTTCATGCTAAACATAGGCTCAGAAAACTGGCAAATGTTGAAGTTTTCTAATTGTATGCGCAAAAATAAGTGCTATTTTTTATAAGCCATCGCGTCCTTTTATAATTTATAATATATTATCGTATTTTCATTTTGATACTTCCTATTCTGGGTTCAAGAGCAGAGGCCAATTATCTACTGAGCCTACATGGTAAGGCATTCGTTATATACAATGAAATGCTTAATCGCAAAATTGTTTCGCAGAAACGTTTATAAGTTTGTTAAAAAGCATTTTCTGAGACACTATGTAGTTTTCGTTACAACCGTGGAAAGTAACATCAAAAATTAAGAAAGTGAATTTTTGGGAAAACAACACAATATAAAATAAAATTCTTTATGACAAAATTGTTTACTCAGAAGTTATCAACGAATTAGGTATTAGCCATTTTCTGATGGGACGCACAGACCGCACAGCATGAGAATAGAATCATCGCACAGCATGCGTTTACGGATATCATGTAGATCTGTCACCTAAACATCACGGAGGTGTCCCTATACTAGAAGCTGCTGCTGCGATCTATCTCCATTTCCTATCACCTATTCTGCCAGGCAGAAAACCCTTTAAAGGCTTACTAGTTGATTTTATAGTACTGATTAGATTAGTAATTGGCAACCAGATTGTTGATGCATGTGCTATATATGCTTTACTCGCCTGCTTATTACCATTGTATATAAACAATGAGTAATCCTGGCTTTTAAGCCCCAAATTTTTCTTATTACGCCTCTGCAGGCCCAAAAACCCATCCTGATTTTCTACACCACGGGGCGTCAACATGAAGTTTCCAGATTAGTTCAGGGCTAACTATGACGCATAAATATTTTGCTGATTTTCAAAATTTTTCTTCGCTATCATACAGTTTGCGTTTTTCGAGATTAGGCAGTTTCATTTCTCTGGTAAAAACCATCAGCTCTGTCTTATCCGGCTTTGGATGCAGGAGGTAAGCACATAGCTGATGTCTACAGTAGATCTGCCTTTCTCAGAGGTAAGCTTGTTCCTATTACAGCAGACGGTCCTTTAGCATGTTGAAATTGAATCTGGATAGAGTTCAGATTGAAAGGGGCAATCTAGTGTCCATTTCAATATCTAGTTGTCTCCTCCACTTCCTCTGAAGGCAGTTTTTGATCTTTGCCTTCGCACCTGATTATGGAATTTTCAAGGATCTTCATTTTTATTCTCTACAACTCTGCCCACGCAGTTATAACACTTTTGAGAGCTTGATTATTGGCTTTGACGTCAATAACTATCCAGTATCTTGTCTTCGATGTAGGATTCTGGACCTTTATCCTTTTATGTGATGTCTTTTGTCCCAGAAACACGCCCGAAATCCAGGATAACAGCTCAACTGGCTATTGAAGGTCTTTCCTGTCAAATACTGTGATCTTCGCTTTCTCCTATATGTGTAGTTCGCTATCAGATTGAACGAGCCTAGTTCGAGACTCTCTGTCTTATCAGATGGAGATAAAGGTATCATTCTCTGAGCCAAAATCTTGAAATCTTGTGATGACTTCTACTGGCTGGACCCTATCAATTAGCTCATCTGATGCTGTTTCAATAGCTTTAACCTGATCGTGATTTAGTTTGGTAGTAGGAACCCTCTCAGTAACTGCGGCTATTTCCAGGTGACTGCAAAGGTCATGGCTATATGAGTCTACTGGACCTTTAAGACGGTACGTCTTTGGCTCCCAGACTAAATTTGGCATGCTGTTGTCAGAATAGTGCCTCTTCATAATATCTATTTGTTTGGTCATCGCATTCAATTGATTAAACAATTAGCAGAGCTTGTAGATATAAGGCAATGCTACCCTGGTATCACTCATCCATCAGCAAGATAGCTTGTGCCTTGGACTGTGTTTTTTTAACCATCCCTGGACTATTGTTTGCGACTGCCTATTCAGCTTTGTAATTAGATTCAGCAGATATTGTTGGTACCGGGATCCTCTATCCGCAACCCGAGGACGCGCTCTGTTACCTGTTCAAGGCTCGGAGCCGGGTATTGTTCACTCAAAAACTATTATAGAATATGCATGATATGGCCGGGTATTAGAAGAGGGAATACAAATTAAAGAAAAAAACGTTTAGAGATTTTTTGAATCATATCTCGTTCATCCGAATTTTTCATTCTTTAAATCTACAACTCAATTCTGTAAGCAAATATTGAAGTCTTACGTAAGGTCCTTTTTAGGGTAAAGAGGTTTTTTTTCTGCATTACGCCCATGTGAGAGTTACATAAAAACTACTATGAAATACTCATGGCACGGTGGAAATATTCACAAGGACACGGCTTTTTACCTCGTGGCAGGTGAGCCAAACATAACTAATAACGTAACAGGCTATCATGACTTCCAATATTATATTATTTCTAGATTATTCACTAAAATATCTCAAAAAAATAAAAATCTCCGCGTTAATGAAAGTTGCAAATATGTGCGATTATTTATAAGTATTATTCAAAATTTTCTTACATCCAGATGAATATTAATGTCAACAAAAATGTATTTTTCCAGTTCAGAAAGAAATTTAAAATGATAAATATCTCCTTTTCAACTGGAGAAAAATATATGTGATGCATAATCTAGCTCACTATAACGCAATTCAAATATTAATCAAAATTTTCAAATTGAAAAAGTCCTCCAGATACAGACACAAATTGAATACTTCATTTACCTCCCTTTAAACTTTTCAAAGTAAGTGAAAAAATGCATTACAACAAACTTTTAAAGTTTCATTTACCAAGGCCAGTCAGATTTTGTACCTATTGAAAGATATTCATGTGGACTAGGCCCAAGAGAAAAATTATTCAATATATTTGATAACATATAAATAATTTTGCCTGTAATAGACCCAACCATTTGAATATTCTGAAATTGTTTTTTTATCTGAATGACTCATAGAAAAAAAAATTCCATTAAACTTACCATATACCTTGAGAAGTTTGTCAAGAATAGCTTATTGCGTCAAGTATGATTCATGTAATGCAAATATCTCACAAGCACAAGCTCGAGTCATATATCATTCATTATATAAGGAATAAGGTTTATATTATATACTGTGATAAAGTACCAGAATGATGATCAGTTACACTATCAACCAAATTCTTCATTAGCACAGTAATTTATTCTTCTTCAGTTAGAAAAAATGAAAATTCATCCTACTATGCTCCTTCCATTGGCGGTTATTCTTAATTATATTGGTAAATATAATAATATGATAACACATCTATATTCTTACAAACGTTTTTGAGGTTTCAGCAAATAATTTGCTCGATGTAATCCGTACTACTTCCTAATTCTAATCCGTGTATATGCTTTGAAATTCCCCGAAATCATTTGAGATCTCACGTATTTTAGAATAATGTTACCATGTTTCTTGTTGCAGAATTAAGCTTCGAGTCTTCACCTAATGATGTACTCACCCCTGGTGTTTCCCGTGCTGGAACTTCTTGTTCTCCTGATGAACAAAATTCTCCGGTCAGATCTCCCCTTCCTGCAAGGTCCAGGTCCAGGTCTCCCCCTGACGGCTTTACTCCAGCCGGGTTTCCTCTTGCTGCCATTTCTTCTACTGGGATTTCTTTCGCCAGGCCTCCTCCTTCAAAGCCTTCTCCTTTAAAGCCTCCTCCTTCAAAGCCTTCTCCTTTGAAGCCTTCTCCTTCAATGCCTTCTCCTTCAAGGCTTTCTCCTTCAAGGCTCCATGCTTCTACCAGGTGCATGGCTCCACCTACCATGCTTCCTTCTGGTGACAGACGCGGATATGGACTTGAATATCTTAATTTCATTCGGCTTATTCCTGTTGTGAAGTCGACCTTAATATTCAAACTTCGAAAATACACTTTTCCTTCCAACGAGCAGCTCAATTTAAGAGTAGCACATAATACCTTTGAGCCTCTTCCAAATAACGAACAAATTGTTATATCAACATCCAACGCTGACATCTTTGCAATATTAGAGAGTGCCAATTGTCTTGCTGGAATATATTCTGGTTCTAAGAAACGAGTGAAAATCAACACGGTAAGCGGCAATGTTACGTGTTTGACCGAGGACGAAGTCTACGAAGTTCCCGTAGGTCGCCTACGCCCAATCTCAAGAACTTTTGACGTACACCTAGTAAATGGCAATCACGTTTAAACTGTAATCCTCCACATTATCCATTCAATTAAGAAAAATTTGTGACTGAAATATAGTATCATTTGTTATTCGAAGTCAGATCAAAATGTTACAACTAACATGTTATGACAAGTAATAATAAAAATTCAGTTTATTATGCAGTGATGAGTGAGTTATTTTTTAGATGCACTTTCATAGCAACTGTTGTGTTTCAGAAACATATAAATATAATTGGAAAATGGGCTCCACAACCACCGGAAGGTTTTCCGGATAAAGTCGCTGTTATCTTCACATGATCGGCTGACAACCCTGTCCTGAATCGCAATGATGAATCCTTCCATTTCTGGAAACCAAGCGCCCTTTTTCAGCCAAATATTGGCTGCTCCACTATCCACTTTATATTGGTCTAACGTTTTGGGGTGCTCGCCGTAGATGACTTTTCCTCTATATTGCCTTTCTAATTCCAGTATGATTTATGTCCTGATTTTCAAAAACTCCTCTGAAGAACAAATTCAATCGCGTGTAATCGAGATCCGGTTTTTACGAGGTTTTGCGAAGAACTGTGTTTCATTAGGTGCTTCGTCACTCCTACCTAGATGCTTCTGCCTAACCTACTAAGATCGTTGTTCGACCATTTGGTGAGCCCAAAGGAGTACGTGAGGACAGGTATGGCTTAGGTGTTGATTGCCCTGACCTTTTTTTGAGTTAAGAGAACTTTTCAGAACCAATCTGAATCTTTTGGTGAAGGCAGTCATGAAGCTTTTCTTAACTATCGTATGATGATTGCTGAATACCCTTAGATTCGAAAACACCCACTTATTTATATGACTAGCCCTTAGTCACTGCTTCGTTGACATCCTTGTACTTGTGCTCTAGCTCTGTATACCCTAATTCTTCACTGGCTAAATAAAATGTTTCGAATTTATCAAGTCTGAGCTCCATGTGGGTACGATTAAAAAGCTACTTTGCGAAATCGATAATTTGCTGCAGTTTGTGATCTGAACTAGCGTATAGCTTCAGGTCATCCATGTAAAGAAGATGGGCCAGTTAATAGCTATCCTCATTATCATGTGTTTTGAACCCATAATACGTGCTTTTTAGTATTTTGCTTATCGGGTTCAGCGCTAAACAGAACCATAATTACAATTTCATCACATAAATTTCCCTAAATCTCAAGAATATTCATACCATTCTTATCATTATCAAATTGTATATAATGAGTCAGATCATTTGTTTTCTGATTATCAATCTTCCTATTGAAAGAGGTCATATCTTTTATTGCACGAGACTCCTCTAAAACACATTCGTAATGTTTACAATGTTTAATTTCAGTCGTAATGTTTTCTAAATTAATGCTCGTAGTTTCGGGAATCTTATTTTCTAAAAGAGGTTGATTATCCCTCTGAATATTCATATCTTCTGAATCTTCGCTAAATTTGATCATTTGTGTATGAGTTATATTGTCATCTCTTTTGGACATTAAAAGTCTCTCAGAGTGCGTTCTGTTGAAAAAAAACTAATTATGTGAAGAAAGATGTTTACGTCCACCAATTACTTGTCCATAAGGAATTTGTTTTTTCCCGTTTTTTGCTCGTATGAATTAATGCTGAAGTAGATACGGGGAAGAAACATACTATTGTTCGTGGGCATAACGGAGCCCCTATGTGATATTTTGTCATACTTGTAATGCTTACGTAATGAAGAGCATTAGCTAAATTTTTAAAAACTCCATCTATAGCAATCTGGGTTCTTTATTCGAAAAATCTTCAACTTAATTTTTAAAATACGCAAAACATGTGCATACAAGTTGACAAAGGAAAGCATTTTATGATATTTACGTGGCTTCTGAAAGATCAATTTATCAATTTTTAAGATAAATACAAATTCATGCGAAACATTTAATAGGTTGAACGGCCTTTCAGCGCGTGACATGTAATTTAAACATACCTGATAAGGCACTTCTTTATCTCGTCAAAGAAAGAAAGAGGTTAATGTAATTCAAGCATCCCAGACGAATATTTTATCCTCATGAATCCACCTTAAATATATGACATCAACATCTTTGTTGATTAGAAAGTCATGAGGGTCATTACTGGTGCTTCCTTCTGGATATTCGGTTTGGCAATCATCCTAAGTTCTATTGGTAAATATATAACAAGGTACATTTTTAACGTTTTTCGATATTAGTATACATTTTATTAATAACAATCGAAATTTTCGAATTCTAAAATTAACAAAATCAAAATCATCCAGATTTTCCTTTTTTGAAATATCTTCTATTTAGTAAAATAAGCGCCATTTTCGGAAAATTTTTTGTCACAAGTTCATTCACTGGAATTTTGTTTGCACATCCTAATTTTACACATTTTCTAAGATTCTCTTGTGCAAATTGTTAATGACAATATACCAAAAGTCAAAATTCTTGACCATCGATAAACTTGCAGAAAATCTTAGACACGTTTGCTTGCTGTATCTTGTAAAGACAAAAAATGTGTTCAGATATTCAAGAAATACGAATGTTTGATGAAGGGATCATTTGGTCATGATTTTGATAATAGAAGGTCGCCTATTGGGAATTGTAATACTTGTATGAGAAAATTATATTTTACGACACGATGCAACAACAACATATTTCAGTTTCCTGATTGAACAATGTTAAAATTTCAAAGAAAAAAGAGAAGATTAGGTGGCGGGGCCAGCAAATTGGTCCCTTACGTTGAATTACGTTGATATTCTAACATTAAAATTCCCTTGTTTCTATTTCTTTTCTCAGAATGCAGTTCGCAGTCATTGACACCCAAAGTACAAAACCAGGGTGCCACGGGACACAGTTTTTCCATTGAAAACGAATTTCATAATGACCCAGGAGGTCCTCCTCTAAGAAAAGTCAGATGTCCGTCTCTAGAAGAGCATCAAAAAATTAAATATTTTTTACTCCGAGATCGTTTTGGAAACTACATAGATTGCACGCCAAATATAATTTTACTAGCTAGGGGACCTATAATTATTGGATTTGACAGAAATGGTGTGATTCGTCCAATACATAACACAAAGGGCGAGGATATTGTATTTGATGAAAGAACCAATAAACGACACCAAGTGGACAGAAAAAGTCTCGAGGGGCTTGGCGTGTTTGGTCCTGTACCTGTTGAAATTCGACGTCTACGTGAAATTCATCCGTTTGGCGTGTTTAGCGAAAACAGGCAAACTGCTCTTGCATCTCCGACACCAAATCCAAAATCGGCTCCGACTCCAATTCCGGATTCGGCTCCGATTTCAGCTTCATCGCCAAATCCAGCAACTCCAGTCGCTCTACTATCACCAGCCGCTCCCCCATTAGGCGCCTCCCCAGGTTAGTTTTTAGGAGTTGGGGTTTGTTTGCACAAATTTGAACAAATCAAGAGGAAAATAATACGTTCCTGTGAAGTTGATTTTGGATGATGTCGGATCCAGCGAAATGTTTCGATGGTGCCGCCATGATGTTTGCTGCATAAGGGGTACTTTTTAGGGGTTGAAGTTGGTTGCACAAATTTGAACAAATTAGGCGAAAATATTAGGCACATACAAAATTCATTTTTGACATTGTCAGGGCTGGCGAAATATTCCACTGGCCCCGCCATGGTGTTTGCCGCGAAGGGGATAGTTTTAAGAGGTTGAAGTTGGCTCTTGAAACGTGAACAAATGCAGGCGAAAGTAATGTGCCCATATAAAGATGATTTTGGACAGTGTCGGGGCTGGTGATACATTTCGCTGGCCCCGCCATGGCGTTTGCCGCGAAGAAGGTAGTTTTTGAGGGTTGACGTTGGTTGCACAAATTTGAAAAAATTGAAAGGAAAATAATGCTCGTATATAAAGTTGATTTTGGACAATGTCGGAGCTGGCGAAATATTTTGCTGGTCCCACCATGATGTTTGCCTCACAAGGGGTTCAGGTTGAATTTGGTTGGAGCTCACCGTGTATATATTTTTTTCTATCAGAATGCAGTTCGCAGTCAGGAACACTCAGAGTACATGGTCAGGGAGCACCGGAACACAGAGGTTCCAATCAAACCAACTTTTATAGTCACCCAATAGATCCTCCTCTCAGAAAAGTCCGATGTCCGACTGTAGAAGAGCGTCAAATAATGAAATATTTTTTACTGCGAGATCGTTTTGGAAACTACATAGATTGCACGCCAGATGTAATTTTACTAGCAAGGGGACCTACAATTATTGGATTTGACAGAAATGGTGTGATTCGTCCAATACATAATGTAGAGGGCGAGGATATTGTATTTGACGAAAGAACCAATGAACTACACCAAGTGGACAGGAAAAGTCTTGAGCGACTTGGCGTGTTTGGTCCTGTGCCTGTTGAAATCCGACGTCTACGTGAAATTCATCCATTTGGCGTGTTAAACGCAGGAAGACAAATTGCTCTTGCATGTCCTACACCAACTCCGAAATCGGCTTCCACTCCAATTCCGCATTCGACTCTGATTTCAGGCTTGCAAAAACTTGCTTTTATGATTTGTGGGTAATCAACATTGTAGTTATGTACCGTTTGTCTATAATATGCATACTTTTATAATATGAATCTGCTTCAAATTTCCCGTCCTGTGATGCACCTGTTTTGAATTACATGTTCAAATGAAATCGACATTCAGCTGAGAATAAGAATATTCAAATAGAGGAGTCGCTAGTTGGACACAAGGATCAAAAAATCATTTCAAAGTCTGTCTTACAAGTTTTTAGCCCTCTCATCTAAAGTCGTATTTTTAGGTGAAAATTATTTGCATACTCTATAATGTTTGGTTCGATTGAAAAATAAATTTTTGCCGATTTGAGGAATTTCCTGGATTCAAAAACTCATTGTCTAAAGCGGGTAACTCTTTGGCAACCATGTAGATTGCCAAATTGATAATTGCTAGTCGCCAAATTGGTGAATCATTAGTTTTTACATGATTTGAGCGTTTTTTCAAATTGAAAGATAGCTTAATTTGAGAGAGATTCGTAAAAGCCAATATTTGAATCTCCCGATAAAGTAATCGATACTTCTTTGAGTTTCAAAAATCAAGTAGGTTTCGGAAACCAAAGGAAAGCCATTGCGCGAAAAATATGCAGTACAAATACAGCTGAGAAAATTTAAATTATGAAAATACACACAAATGTAGATACACATTCATTGAAATTTATTGTTTTTATTTTTGTAGTCACACAGATTAGGCTGCAGGATGGGAATATGTAACTGAATTAATAATGGGCCGGCAGAAAAGGTAGAGATAGCCTTCTACTTTTTATCTCGACAGTGCGAAGGCTTTCTCCCTTGTATTCCTTGAATAACAGCTTATTTACAGGATCTCTACGGAATATCGGAACATACAAGTTTGCATGATCGCCATCTATGCGTACTTTGATATGTATGACTCCATTAACGAATGGACACAAAATGTTTCCTTGTGGTCCATTTTCGATATATCCAATGACGTACTCTTGGCCATTTTTTACATCTGTTGCTACTTTATGGAAGCCTGCAGATATTTCGACAGTTCTATCTGTATGAAGAAAACTTCTGTAAAGACGAGCAGCAAGTTCAAGCGGCTCAGCATGAATTGCGTTATTTTCGCGGCATGTCCTTCTAAATGGCCACATTGCTTCTGGAAGAAAAAAGTAGAATTAGGAATCTGATTATTTTAATTTTTAATGAACTAATTCACTGAATCCTAATTTTTGTTTGAAAAATGAAATTATTACAAACAAAGAAAATCTGCCAAAGAAGATGTCTAAAAACACTCTGGAGTAAATGGTGAGGTTTTTCACGTGCTTTAGGACATTCGGGATACGACACTAAATCCACGCTGCATGTAACGTTAGTATAATTTCACTAGTAATTATTGAAATTTCACAGATTCATAGGTTCAGAGAGCAATGTGGATTATAGAAGATGAAGCAATATTTTAATTTGAAAGATTTGGAAAAAGAAATAAATATAGCGTATTCGAAAATGCATTTTATATTGTGAATATTGACATGCTTACCAATGGGATTAGGGAACATCATTACGATTAAACACGGAATGGCAACCACAGCCCTCATTTTCTCAAAATAAAGCAGAAGCACTTCCAAAATTTCGATAATGTAGTAAGGAGCCAATATTTATTGAAATGTTTCAGGGTTTATATACAAATCGCTATCTCATTTCTCGTGAACATGTTCCTCATATAATTTACTTTAAAAATACCGCAGAATAATGATAATTTTATGTACAATTGACACGGGGAAAAATAAGATTTTACGCAGAGGAAAGATCACCAGTTGATACTGTTGAAAAACGCGATAAAATCTAATCTTTTTATCAAAAGGAAGGTATATATTCCTTGACGTGCTGTGTCATTTATCAGTGGCGTACATTGATATAAATAGGTACATCTTTTTTCGCAAAAAAAAAATCAACAACGCTGCTAATCTCCGTGAGGCTATCCAAAAACTGCGTAAAAGCTCGACAGTTTTTACGTGAAATTTTTATCAAATCAACCATTTATGAAATCAATCCCTATAAAATTGTGGTCAAGCATCAAAGTATAGATAGGGCATTTTTGTAGAACAGTTGGAAATTTTTCCAAAAAACTGAAAACTTTGGTGAAGCATGCCATCCCCTCGGGAAAACGATTGATGACAGGAAAATTTACCTGCAAGCAAGATAACGATCCGAAGAACACATAAATTCTGTGCAAGAAATATCTCGAGAACAAGGTAAACAACGGCACTCTATTGTATATAGATCATCCTCCACAGTCTCCCGATGTCAACCCCATAGAATTATTGTAGGACGAAATGGACAGAAGGCTACGAATTCTACAACCAACGAATCTGAACCAATTGTGGGAGAATCTTCAAACTGTCTGGAATGATATCAGCGGACAAACGATTCTTAAATAAACAAACAGAATGCCAAGAATTTTCGGAGCTGTTATTGACGCAAAAGGTGGCTACTTCGAAGAGTCCCGTGTTTAAAAAGTTGTTATCTTGAACCAGCTTAAACTGATACTTTTGTTAAGTATCAGCTCATAATTTCATAATTAATTGTCTTACTCACCACAGAGACTTGGAACACACTTATTGTCCTGAGTAGAGTTTAACATAGAAAAATTTCATCCAAGGTCATTGGTTTATTAGGCCCAGTAGCGCAAGTATAACACGGCCCATAAAGTGTCAGCATAGTATATTGTTTGCAGTATTTTTTCATTTTTCTCTATTGTATCATCAAAATATAGTACATATGGCCCATAGCGATTTCGATCCATGCACACACTATTCTTGCATTTTATTCTGGGCGTTCGCGTGAACAATGCATAATACAAATATAGATACAGGTACAGACATTTCAGTTTGTTAGAATATACACCGGCATCCTTGTATTAATTTCGGGAATCAGAGTAGAGTAATATAGGATATAGAAGAAGCTTCTTCTATGTATGGCTATGATTTGAGCTGTAAAAGAGATTATCTTCATTTCATCTGGAGTATTATCCCAACTATTCCATTGTCGTTAATTACTCTTAATAATGTATGTGATAATTCATAAGTGGTTTCTACCTGTGCTGCAATAAGGATCTTTAACTTCTCTTTTTTTCTGTAACGTTTACTGCTCAATTAATGATAATGTTTGAATTCTGTGTCCAGTACCCAGACAAAGAATTGTTACGAGTTTGGGAGATAACAATTACAATGAAATCATATTTTGGTGGGAGTGAGTGAAGTTGAGCTAGACCTTTATAGAATGTCGTAATCCTTAGGTCCTGTCGGCATTCGGAGCCCAGAATTGAGACTAGAGCAGATCTGTACCAATCTATTGTTCAATTTAAGTTTCTACTTTCAAATTCACCTATTAGGAATTTGAGAACTTCTGGAATCCTTACTAAGAAAGGATCTAAGCCTTTCTTGGTGTAGAACTCGTAATACATTTTCGCAGTTCCTTCATAGAGATGGAACGTTGATTTGGAGATCGAAGGAACTGTTATTTCAAACGCTTGAGCAGACGAGGTGCTCCCCATGATTGCTTCCCGGATACCAGGAAAAGGTGAGCCCATCGAGGAAGCAAATTCATATTAAAAGAGCGTAGATAGCGCATGTTTGGTTCAAGAATGGTAGGATCACAGTCGAACATCTCCATGTAACGAGGGTACCAATGCTGAGAACGCTAATCTGGTACAATCAGAAAGCCTCAAGAACCTTCGAAGTTTTTTTCTCGTAAAACTTTCAAAATAAAGCAAAAAATGGAAAGACGTGAAAGAAAAAGGAATATCGATCGATAATAGATGCATCAATTGTGTATTGGTCGCACATATTCTTTTAGAAGCAGAATCTGAAAGTTCTTACTCCCGTTCAGGTAATCTCAAATGATATAATCGTTGCAAATAATCTACAATTATATTAACAATATTAATTGTGGTGACCAACAGCTTGGAAGAGTTTTTTTACGTGAGATTGTGAATATGATGCTTCAGCACCCGATGATTTCAAACATTTAGCTAATCTTGTTGCGAGAAAAGACGTTTTATTTAACCTACACAAATAAAGATTTCTGCATAATGATAATATAAGATTCATGAGGTTGAGTAGTTTAGGACTTTAGAGTTTCTCAGTTTAGAGGAATCAGTTGTAACAATTTGAAATATTTAAGGAAAGTTACCCGTACTGTGAAGCCTCGGTGGCTCAGAGAATAGCGGGTCAAACTTCCATGCAGGAGGTCTGGGGTTAGATCACTGAGCCGGGTACCAATTAAAAATTTGTCTATGTACTTGTACCGAGGCTTCGGTCATTTGGAACCCACGTTAAACTGTAAGTCCGCTAAGAGAAATCTGATGTCATACAAATATGAAGCTCCATGTCGAGGGGCCTAGACTTGGGGGTCGAAGCCGATTTTGAGAAGACTCGGAAAATGAGTCAGCGTTCTTTTTGGGCTTGGGGCTCCTAAAGGTTAACCACGCTCGATGATCGCTGGCCGATTTCGAGTAATGAACACATACACATACACTCACATAACACACCAGGGCAGTATTTCGAATCTATGCATCTACCTGATGACCACAGAGGGGTGTTTCCGTACACGCTACTCTGCTAGGGAGGATGCTGAATGGCAAACTGGGTGAGGATCACTGCCTGGTCAACAAAGGAGAAGGTCATTTACTGTGCGATAGGTATGCCTGGCACCTAAAAGGTATAATCTCAGACCGTTGATAACAGCGACACCCACCAAGATCCGAAAAACACTCGGCGAAAGATGACCGGATTCGGAGTACTCCCTCGAGAATAAATACGGGTATGGCACAATAGGTTTCGCTGCTTGAGCGCCAGGGGTGGGACCACCTATATGGGACCCTATATCCAGACGTCCCCCATACTCCAAGGAAGGAGCAGCGAAATTTGATCGGCTGGACACTAACAACACTACTGTGGCGGAACACCAGAACGAACACAGTAGAGCCTTTAGATACCGACTCCTACCTATCGAATCTTGGACGGATCAGGTAGATACCTTCATCACTCGGCATGGTCAAAACCCAAAGTACCACCGGATATCTTGGAAGACGTTCAATGTGGATTTTTTTTTCACCGAGATATCGCACATCTACCATTTCAGTCTCTCTTCGCCTTGCATTGTTCCAGAATGCAAGAGAAACTCAAATGGTTAATGTGCGATACCTCGGAGAGAGAAAATCGGTTCAGGATGATCAAAAATGGAAATAAAAAATAAAAATGTGTAATAAACGATGGCGTTAGCAGTTTTGAAAAAAATTGCTGATCGTGTTATATTGCCACAAATATGGCTAAAAATAGCCATTTTTACACTTTCAGGTTAGAATATTCCAAAACCCTGACGTATGCAAAAAATTTGGACAACGGATTCGGTTCGAGGATACCAAAATCGTTTAGAATCACATAAGGCGGTCTTTGGTTACAGAAAATATGTCATTTTTGTCGATCTCTGTAATATTCCATCATCTTCCTTGTACATTTGTACATTGGTTCTTGCACAATGAGGGAAAAAATCCCATCAGATGAGGAGAATGCATTTTGTCGCTGATTAGAAATATATACTTGTGATTGACCCAAATATTCTACTGAAGATAATTATTTATTCCAGTTCAACATTGATGCTATAAATCAGATGGCATATTCAATGGAATCGAAAATATCTGCTGTTGAACGATCGCAAATGTTTAGACTTTTGATTCAATAGAATTTTTTTACAAAACACGATATTGATACCTTTCCTTTTCATAGCAAAGATTTTCCATCTGTTTTAGGATCTTGAATTTTATTTTCGCACCACATAATCTATATCCAAACATCTTGCATTCGTTGTTTCATCAAGTTATACATCATAAATTTGAAGAATTTTTTAGCCAATAAAAAGTACTTTATGATCATTTTTGTACAATATGCATGAAATTGGGTGGTTAGGTTGGGGGGGGGGGGGGGGGATTGTCAGAAAAAAGTGTTTCGTAATACTTGAGCGGTCTCTAAATTCAAACGTAACTGATAACGTGTAATATTATCCAACATTAAATTGAAGGTCATCTCAGTCGCTTTAGATGTAACAGTTTTATCCCTTCCAAGGGGGAAAGAAGTTTGTGAAATTCAATTGCATGCCTGAGAAATATAAATTTTTCTCAAGTAATTAATCTTATATAATTACGCGCTAATTTATAAAGAGGAGAGTGAGAGCGACTATATATACTGAAACATATTGTGGAGAAAATTAGTCAAATTTTCTGTTCATTAGAAGAGCATGATGGTCATTACTTGTACTGCCGTGTGGATCTTCTGTCTGGCGGTCATCCTCAATTCTATTGGTAAATATATTATTCAGTACATTTTAAATCATTTTCATTCGCAGTATATATTTCATTCTTACCATGAAAGAAACCTCAAAAAATTATTGTATTATGATATAATATTGTTGCCCACCTTCGATGTTCAATCTTTTGGAGCATGATGAGCCAGCGAGAAACTATTGATTCTCCCTAACCCACCCAGCCTTCTTCTGCATTCTGCTCCTCGCCTTAGATAACACACGTATTTCTTCAAAAATGTGCTACTTGATTATCAGCAAATTTGAATTGTTCAGTGTGTGATGGCAGATCCTCAGTTCTTGAATGAACTTTCAACCCTTCCCATAAACGGCCTTCCAGATGTTATGTAGTCAATCATCCACTAAACAGTGAAAAAGGGCCCCATTTTGTCTTGTCTATTCAATCTTCTTTTTCAGTTGATGCAGTTGATGATAAACTGATAAAGTGATTTCTACCTTCTTTCAGAATTGAGTTTGCAGTCAGGAACTTTGGAAAAAAAGGGCCTCAGAGGTAATGGAGGTCTCAGTGTACCCGGAGTTGATAATGATTCAGAAATTCCTCCACTCAGAAAAGTCAGATGCCCACCACTACATCTGCGTACCCCAGAAATGTATTTAACGTTGAAAAAAAGTTCAGGAACCTACGAAGAATGCACACCCGGTATCATTTTAATAGCAAGGGGTCCTTTCATCATTGGATTTGATCGAAATGGTACGATTCTTCCAATACGTAATATAAGTGGCCAGAAGATTATATATGCCGAATCAACCAATAAACAGCATCGAGTGAGTAGGGAATTTCTCCGATCACTTGGTGTGTATGGTTCTATACCTGTTGGAATTCGACGGATACGTGAGATAGATCCGTTTGGCGTATTTAGTCCAAGAAGACAAAGGAATTCCCGCGCTGTGACTTCGGAGCCGACTCCAACTTCGATTTCGACTTCGGAGCCGACTTCAGCTTCGATTTCGAAGCCGACTTCAACTTCGAGCTCCACTCAGACTACAGTAGCCCCATCCGCTCCACAGTCAGCAGCCGCTCCTTAAGCTGAAGCTCCAGCCGCTTCTCTAGTTGCGCCATTAATTACAAAAAGAATTTACTCTTCGTATATTGGATCATAAATAAACGAATCGAATTTTTCTTCTTTGACAAACGTGCATTATTTACTTGAAATCACCCTCACTCACAGCATTGTCTCGTAAATCCTAAAAAAACGCGTGAACTAGAATTAAATCAAGAATTCCAGGAGACGATAATCCAGGGCTGTGGGAGTCTAGGAAAAAAATTTCAGCATTCTGGCAGCATAAGGTTACGAATTTTATGTTCCACGCCCAGTTGTCTGACCGTGAAAGGCACTTTTCCTTCGATTCTGTCCAATTGACATTTTGAAATTTCCGTACATTTTATTTGTTCTAAAAATGAAATTAGACAATAGAGATTAGTCACAGGAGTGTTGAAGAAAGTTCTGAATATGTCTACGAATATAGTTCTACGATGGCCTAAAACATAATGGTTCAATTGTTTCTACCAAGCTTGCTCGAAGTGTACTTGAAAATTGATAAAAATGAAGACATTACATGCTTTGCAATTTTATCACTAGTGTTCTCATATTACGTCAAAAAAGACTTGTTAAAATTTTAATAATCGTGTTGCTATTGGGCTTATTTTTCAAACATATTTGATTCATTTTAGGTGTGCCAGCCACCGCATCGCCCTGACGCAATAGTAGTTTATTCTCGAGATGGAATAATTGCGTTTATGGTCGTTAAGTTAGAAGAAAACACGAACCATGTATTTGCTTTTCAGTCTTGTTACTGAGTTAAATTAATAAATCACAATTTTTACTTTTCTGAAGCTTTTCTCAGGGGACAAGTGCCATAAATCCACTCCTCGCGCTTCTCCTCAAATTCCTTTAATAAAATTGATAGTCTCTTGTTAAAAAAGAAGTTATCCATTCATTTGAATATTAGGCCATGTATTATTCGAAAGAATAAAAACATGGAAAAGAATTGCAATAATAAGAATCACAAATCAGAATAGAATAATTTACGTATTAAAAGGATATGATTACATTTCGCTCATGAAACGTCATATATTAATTTCCTTACAAACCGAATAAAAAAATGCATTCATCAACCAAATTGTCCAAATCTTTTTAATTCAGATCATTTGGTCATCGCTCACGCATCGCTGCTCGAATGAACTTTTCGACGTTATTCATTATTATGAATGAATTTTATGATGATATATGAAGAATTCGATGATTTCTTTAACATATTTTGAAAATTCGGTTCGCCACAACCTTCAAACAAAATATTCATAACATGATCTCTCAATAAATTTTTTTTTAAATTGTCAGCCTGGATTCGGTCTGAATATCGAAATAAGAAAAATTTAGTGATGACCAAATCATCTTGGCTCTCGCACTTTAAAATTTCTCCTGATATTTCAATCACATCACATCATATGAATTTATCTCTTCTGCCTCGTATCCCACGACGGCTCACGTGTTTTTCCCTCACATTTCCAAAACATGTTTTGCTATCAAAAACATGTGATTAACCAAAATAAATGTGGTTTCCCAAAAATATAAGTGAACACCATTCTGATTATTGCGCTTCTCCTCTGGAGAGGACATAAATTAAGAGATAGTATTGTATAGGGTCCTTGTAACCCAATATTTTATCATCCTTTTATTCAGTTGACGGAAGTTCGTAAAATGCGTGAAAGAAGTCAAGAGTTCGAGTGCGTGGGCAAACCAAACGAATCCCGCAATGTCTCGGATTTTCTGGTCCAGAAAAGTGTACGCAAAGTTACTGATACGCTACAACAAAGTTGTCGGAATCACTTTGGAATATCACCGAATCTCACCGATCCATGGACACCAAGGAGTCATATTTTTTTTTTTAGCCAACACATGAAATTCGACACGCCAATGGTCTGCAGAGAGTCATTTTTATCATGCGAGTGATTGCTACTATTACCTCAGTAAAATGATTGGCTATGCAAAGAGTTTGAAAGCATTGAACAACATGGCTTTTTGGCTGCTGGTGTGAAAACTACGATCTGTAGAAACCGTCACAAGCCTCACGCGCGGTATTTCGCAAACCAACACCAAATTTTCTTTTGCAATTAAGTTCCGGGTTTGTTCAAGGAACTTCACCAAGACCATAATCCGAGCAAGTGGCGGTTGTATATCTACAGCAACATAGAGAGTTTGAAAGCAGTTCATCTGCACAATGAAAATGGAAAGCCATCAGTGCCCATCGCACATGCTGTTAGCACTAAATGAACATACACTAGCCCAGATGCTCTTCATAATAAACGAAAGGAATGGCCAGCAAAGACAAATACCGTGATTGGCGAAGCCAATATCAAATACTATACTATCGTAAAAAGAGAAATCATGATTCATACGCCGGTGCACATTACACACTGTACCAATTATATTTAGCGTGTTCGATAACAAGCATACTTCAAGTTCAAATTATCCTCGTCACCCCTGTAATTATTTACAATAAATGGACACATTCCAGATGACGCCACCAAATGTTCCTCGATTATCTTTATTAACAGCCGGCCCTGGGGATCGCGGGACCTTGTAGCTGGTGGGAGGACTTTCGGGGCTCATAAGAACACAGATCTGGAATAGGTGAACCTGAAGGGCTGCATCATGAGGTGTAGTTAATCTGGGGTAATGACGGACTCTGGTGGGTGAGACTCAAACTAAGGACCGATCCTTTTAGGAGGTAATGGCGCAGCCGCCTGGATTATCGAGAGTGCGAGTTCTCATGCTCCCAAGCTATGATGTGATCGCCGTGTCAAAAGCTTAATGGCACTTGGGTCAACAAATCCGTGAACACAGCGGCCTGCCCCCTCAGTAGAGGCGCACATGCTCTGTGGGAGTTTCTTATTCTTCTAGCCTCTTGTGGGACAGAAATGAATTTTAAAAAATGAAAAGAAAAATATAAGCGATGAGGGATCCGTTCCGGGACCCTCATCCAAGCCACTGCCGAAAGTGAAAGGCTCCTTAGGGGGCAACTCACCAGAGGCGGTGTTTAATATGCATGGTGGTGGCGATGATTTTGTCGAAGCCGTAGGAGTGCAGCTAACAGATTTCTGCGTGAAGAAGAGGAACCAAAGCGGAGCCACCGTTGTCAGGGCCGCTGACATCTGGTTCCTAGACTGGATAGTGAAAAAAACCCTAACTTTTAGGATTAAAGAAGATCTCAGCTTGGAAGTCAAGGGGACGGAGAGTTTGCCAAGGTACCGTAAAACGACCCTACTGATTTCCGGCAATCCCGAAAGTCGGGCGACCATTTTATGGCGTCTGAGCTTTCAGAACCCGTCTCTACGAACTTATTCGTGATTGGTATTTTCCGAAGGGCAGGGATCCAGGCCGAAGGAAAGAGGCTGGAATCCAGTCGTTGGTCTTCTTGCATCCTTAATCAAAGCCCTTGCGGCTACAGATTATCGACCCTGTCTAGGGGCGAGAAGAGTTTTCTTCCGAATTACCCAACTGGGATTCGCAGGGGTACCACGAGCATCCGAGGGGCTCCGAACTAGTCTTTTAATGACTTGAGACGGAAATCTCCAATATTTAGATTAATTCGCACCACAGCAAAGGTGCCTCGGCAGTACTACCCAGACGCATGTCTGTGGTGCAGACAAGGCTCGCCCTGATTCGAGAACCATGGTTATACAGGGAAAGGATTTGTGGCTTGTCAGGATGTAGCTCCATATATAAGGGGCCACGCGAAATAACGCCTAGGGCCTGCATAGCCGTCAAGGGTATGGATGCGATCTTGGTGCCTGAATTCTGTTCTAGAGGTCTCATCGTAATCAAGGTGAGACTCAGGGACAGTAGCAGTAAGAGGCTAGAGGTGTTTTTTGCCTCGGCTTATTTTCCTGGCGATGTCGAGGGACCCCCACCACCCAGAGAGGTGGATGCTCTAATTCGACACTCTCAAGAGAACAAGATTCCTCTACTGTTGGGCTGTGATGCAAACTCTCACCACACCGTGTGGGGAAGTACAAACATGAATCACAGAGGGAGAGATTTAATTGAATACATAGCAGGCACTGAGCTGAAGATTCTGAATCAGGGGGATACTCTTACAATTCAGACTAAAAACAGGAGTGACGTTCTCGATTTGACGCTATGAATCTATGACTCTATGACGATATGACTCACATAGAAGCATATAACCATATAATTTCCCAGCATTTCAGGTACAAAACGAACCCTGCAGGTTATAAAACGAGACACTGAGGCATTGTGGAAGCGGGAAATTCGAAAACTTGTTTTTCGAGAAAAACGCATCCAAATTTGATGAATACGATTAACAAACATGTTGTACTTCTTCGAAAATAGAATAAACCTACATTCGGCTACTTTTGAAATATAAATATAGTCATAATAGTTTTACTGTAGGTGCCAGCATGATCTCTCAATCAACTAAAATCTTACACATCAAATTTCTCAGAATCTTTTAAAATACATTATTTCCGTAAATTACCTTGAAATTTGTGATATTTATTCAAATTTCTTCAAGGAATATGAAAACGTTCAAATCCTCTGAAATCAATTGAAGCTTATTGAAATGGCTTAAGATTCCTTGAAATTTTTTTATTTCTCTGAAAATTCTTGGCATCTTCAAAAATTCTCTAAGCTTTGAAACTCTATAAAATCTTTTGAAGTCCCCGAATATAAGTTGAAATCCTCTACTTCCCCATCATATATGTTGAACTCCTAGACATTTTTTCTTCTTAACTTGTCATTATACAGGTTATGTATCATGAATTTGTATAATTATTCAGCCAATAAAAAGGATTTTTTTTTTAATTTCCGTTCAGTTTTTTTTTTTAATTTCCATTCAGTTTTTTTTTAGTAACGTATCATTCATCTGAGTTATGTATTTTTAAAATCTTCAACTTAATTTGGTAGAGAAATAATTAGATGGTACGTAATATATGAGTATCTCATGTAAATACAATTTTGTTCGAAATGTGTACAAGGTGACACGGATTTTCAGCGCGTGGCATGAAAGTCAAAAATAACTGATAACCTAGCAGGTCAGGAAACCTTATATCGAGAATCATTTCAGTATGTCTACGTTACATATATTGTTTACCCCTTCTAAGAGGGAAAGGAATTCATGTGATGGGAATACCTCAGAAAAATAGGTTCCTTCTCTTGAATTCCTTCTTCAAATATGTGCATAAATTTATCAGTAGGAACTGCTATTGCGAAAAAAAATCATTTCAATAGGACAGAACTTCGAAACTAAAAAAATATACATTTTTTACATTCTTACATAACATTCTCCCATTGGTCTATTAAAAAGTAATAATTATTTAGGTTTTCAGAAATTATAAATAATTTAGTAGGTTGTGAAAAAAAAGTTGATTGAGACAAATTTGAAAAAATGATGCCATGGGAAAATTCCCTAGCGATTGTCATATTTTGACACAAATTATTCAAATCTCTAGAAAATTTTGCTGTAAGATCAGCTTTTTTGAGATATCTCAATTGTAATTGTTATTTACAATGTCTGCAACTATGTATGTTTTTCAAATACATCAAGAATGATAACTTTTTAATAAAAGAATAGTTTCAATTAAATTGATTTACAATTCTTTAATTACATGTGATGCATAAGGTTCGTTACCAGTGCTTCCTTATAGATATGCCGTTTAACGGCCATCCTTAATTCCATTGGTAAGTATAAAGTTGAGTACCTTTCAAGCCTTTTTCTAACGTTTTAAAGAGTACAGCAATTTTTTTGCACACCAAATAATGATTATATGCTTTCTTGATGGACAATTGTGAAATTGAAGTGCGACATGCACAATTTTAAAAAGAAGTATAAACATAGCTGGATTCAATGAAACATCGTTCTCGAATATTCTTAAAAAATTGTATCTTATTCAAAATTTGTCATTTCTTTATTATTTTGTATAGCTTTCCCTGGAAAAATATTAGGGTAGATTGAAGCATGACTGACCGGCCGTACATGAACGACTTTGCAAATAACATCACTATTCCTCAATCAATATAATTCTTTTTTCTATTATATAATATGCTCCTATCCCAGAAATGATGCTTTTACCTAGATTCTTATAAATTTAAATTTTAGTCATTATATTCAACTTTATTATTGTTATTATTATTACAGGTAGTGATGGGTACAAAGGCATACACTGATTTGCAGTAGATGTCATGAAAATCTTCTGGTTCAAACAGAAAATCCCCCAGGTATTTGTTTTTTTAAGCGCGACAGTGCATCATGTTCACAAAGTATGAGAAGAATATGATGATACGTCTGAAAAGGCTGTCTTTGTGATAATACTCATAGACAGAATGGGAAGCCTGAAAGTGAGTATTTATTTATTGTCAATGATCACATCAATCATATTGTACGGTGCAGGAATCTGGGAAAATGCGTTGCCAATCAAACAATACAGGAAGCGGATTAAATTGATAGCAGAAGTGATGCCGATAGATCCGTTAGCAATTAAAAAGTTGATAGCACACTCATAAAAAGGAGGCTCACGTAGGCGAAACCAAAGCAAAAAAGACAGAGCTCACATCATCAAGGATTAGCAAAGGAGATGGAGAGCCAACACCAGGGGCCAATGAAAGGCGGAGCTAGAAGCAAAAAAATGGGTGGAGCGAGAATATGGAAAGACCAACTAATATAACAGTAAAATTGGAATCTCGTGACATTGCGAACGGGTTACCGACTGACCGGCATGTTCACCAGCATGTCTTGACCGGTTTTCAAATCTCTTGGATTTCAAATTAAATTTTGCACTATCGTGTGAACAATACACAATAAAAATGCAGTTGCAGAAGCGGAAATTGATTTGATGACAACACACAAAAATGAAGATACAAGGTATGTATTTTTTTTTATTTAAACAGGATGCAGACTGCAGAGTTAGACTATATAGCAGGCCTGTCCAAGTAGGGAAAACTGCTCATAGCATTAGTTATTTTTTTCAATAATAGACAAACCAAAGTCTTCATTTTGCTCAATTTGAAAATAGAAATTTAACGAAAATGAAAAATTACAAAATAATACAAAAAATGTTTTAAATACAAAGACAAATCAGACAAATTAAATCTTGCGTGCGAAATGATAATTTTTTCGAGCTGGAAAAGGGAAAGGAAAAGTTCTGGCGCACCCTATCCCTGTCCCAGCTTTATGACTTCATCACAAAAATTGTCATAATATTACTCTATTTGAAAATTTATGATCAAAAAGTCTTTTCTATTCATGCATCAACTTTAAATTTTGTCGATGAAAAAAGTTTTTCTGTTTGAAACTGATGATTCAGATATTATAGATGAGCAGAACTTCCCTAATCTTCAATAAAGTGTATTATTATTATTATTGATCAATCTATTTGCCTCGAATCAAGAGATTTTTTCCGTTCTGGCATCAATTTTGAATTACATTACCGAAAAAAGTTTTACTATGAAAAACCGTGTTTTCAAATGTTATGCAATTTCACAATTTCCATAATCCCTACTCTCCAATAAACTGTATTGATTTTATAGGTCAGTCGATTCGTCCCAAACCAAGGAATCTTTTACATTCCTGCATCAACTTTGAATTATGCTAATGAAAAAGTTTTACTATAAAAAACCGTATTTTAAAATATTATGCATTACCATAGCTTCCTTACTCTTCAATAACATTTATTAATATTATAGGTCAATCGATTCGACTCGAATCAACACAACTTTTCTATTTTTGCATCAACTTGGAATTATGGTAATGAAAAAATTTTCACTATAAAAAACCGATTTTCAAAATATATAAATTACCATAACTTCCCTACTCTTTGATAAAATGCATTATTATTATAGGTCAATCGATTCGTTTCGAACCAAGGAATCTTTTATATTCTTGCATCAACTCTGAATTATGCTAGTGAAAAAAAGTTTTACTATAAGAAAACCGATTTTCAAAATATATAAATTACCATAACTTCCCTACTCTCCAATAAAATGTATTAATATTATAGGTCAATCGATTCGTCCCGAACCAAGGAATCTTTTATATTCTTGCTTGAACTTTGAATTATGCGAATGAAAAATGTTTTACTATAAAAAACCGATTTTCAAAATATTATTGAGTGCTAGAAAAAAATGCAATGAATGTTTTTAGAAATCCTTCGGTCAGTTTCAAGATATTAGTGAGGAAAATAAGCTCTCCAAATTTCATCAATTTATCTGCAACCGTTTTCTAGTTATCGTGTTCACAAAAAAGCGTGACATCTACACATCCACACACACACACACACATCCGGACAATTGCTTAGAACATTGTATTAGACATTTTTAAATTAGGGAGGGTTTAATTAAATGAATTTAAAAATTTTGAAAAATGTCACCATTACAAAGCTTCCTCTATGAGGAAGCGAAAGAGAAAGTCTAAGCAGGAAGATTGGAGGGGCTTCTGCAAGGTATCGATACATTAGGGATAAGGTGCTTCTGGCCTCCCCACTTCATAGAGTGCACCATGCTTCTCTGACAGGCAGCTCAGTAGAAACTGCGCTTCATGCTGTTATGGCAGAATTGGAGCAGCAGTTGGGATAAAAGTGGTATGCCGTGGGTGCTTTCTTGCATATAGAAGGTGCTTTCAGCAATACTTCTCCAGAACCAGCAAATATGAACCAGCAAATATGCTGTATAGGAAGCATGCTATGCCGGAGAAGACTCTAAACGAGATGGGGTGGAAACCAAGTAAGGGGGAGAGCTCCACGGAGCTGCTCGCAGGTTCGTGTCCTTCTGCCGCTCCTGTGGTGCATTGTGGTGGACAACCTTCCTCGAAGGCTGAATAAAGAGGGATGCTATACTCAGGGATATGCGGATGACTTTGTAATCTTAGTCACGGGGGCTCATCTAGAAACGATGATGGGTCTTATAGGGTCGGCGCTGCGCATCGTAGAGCTTTGATCCGATAGCTTAGGGCTCTCGATAAATCCAGAAAAGACCAACCTGGTCATTTTCAAGAGAAATTAGAAAGTTCAGAAAGTTGACACGTCTGTATTCTGTGGTAGGGAGCTGACGTTTTCAGATTCAGTGAGATGTCTGGGAGTAATCCTACACAGCAAGCTGAACTGGGAAAAGAGCCTGGAGACTCAATGCAGGAAATTGGTCATGACTTTTTGGATGTGCAGAAGAGCCTTCGGGTTCGCGTGAGGTTTAGGGCCCAAAATGCTTGCATGGCTCTACCCTGCTGTGCTGGAACCCAGGCTCCTACATGCGGCCGTGGTCTGGAGGCCACAGGCGACACCTAAGACAATGCAGGACAGGCTGCCTGATTACGAACGCTAGCATTAAGGGTTTCAACTGAAGCAATAAGGACTACGCCTAGAGGGGCGATTGGATTCATACTCTGTGAGAAACTCCTACATGTTGCCATAACAGCTAGATTGGCACACGCGAAGGGCCGCCTGGCAAAAAAAATAGCTGGACTCAAGAGACTAGATATACCAGACTCTCGAATATTATCAGCGCACTGCTGATCATACAGATGAGGCAAGATAAAATAACTACGGGAATACTGGGAACGAATCCAGGGTTGCCTTCAGGTGAGATCTCTCCTGGGTTATACCTATGTGATGGGCAGAGCTAGTGAAATCCTGGGCTTACCCAAGAAAGATATGAGAATGATGGTACGGATCCTAACTGGGCACAAGACTTGAACTATCAAATGCACAAAATAGGGTATAACCCCACGACAGAGTGCGGGAAATGCGGCAGAGATGACAAAACTGCCCTGCATGTGTTAGGTCCGTGATCGTTATTAACTAGGTTCCGGTCACAGACCCTCGGGGCCCATTTCATGGAAACAGAGGAACTTACAACGCGATCAGTGGTCGACATACTAGGCTTCATCAAGAGGTCTGAGTTCGACTGCTTGAGGGCCAGGAGAGCTCTTCATGGGCTTCCCGCCTATTTTGAAACTAACTAACTATCCACATTAACATGCGCGTGTATCCTTATCTCTCTCTATATATATATACAGTATACGCATATACCACGAATTATATATAAGCTAAAACCTGATTATCAATAATAATTATTGTAAACAAGACATAATTATCAGGATATTGCAGCAGTATAATACAATATAACATAGTTGTATTATATTATAACGTAGGTAGGGTAACATTTCAATGATCCCGACTCATAAAATAGGAAGTAGCTTCATGAAATTCTTATAACTACAAGAGAATATAATGTGACAACGGTAGTAAGTTGATAATCCGGACATAAAATATAATTTTAACAACAAAAAGGTTAACAAGTTTTGAAATGTCATAAAGATGACCATCGTAATTTATATTGCTAGCTGTAGTGATAATATATAATAATATGTGGGCGTCCGTATAATTTCCCTGCATTTCAGATATAGAAAGGAACCTTTAGGTAATACTGTATAACATTTCCAAATTCTTCATAGTGTTTGAAGTTCTTTCATGAAATTCCTACGAAATAGCATAGGTCTGATGAAATCCTACAAATCTCTTGAAAAGTTTGAATTCCCATAAATTACCTTGAAATTTGTGATGTTTGAAGCTTATTGAAATGTCTTAAGATTCCTCGAAATCTTTCAATTTCTCTAAAACCGTATGGCATCTTCAAAAATACTCTAATCTCTGAAACCCTATAAAATCCTTTCAAGTCCCCGATATAAGTTGAAATCCTCTACTTCCCCATGATATATGTTGAATTTTCAGGAATTATTTATTCTTAAATTTTCATTAACCTGGTAATGCATCATGAATTCAAAGAATTATTCAGCCAATGAAGAGATTTTTTTTTAATTTACGTTCAAAGATTTTTTGAAAAACATGTCGTTTATCTGAGTTATGTATTCTTGAAATCTTCGACCTAATTTGGTAGGGAAATAATTAGGTGTTACGTAAAACATGGGGAGGTAGCGTCCGTTTTATCCAAGCAATAATTTTAAAGTTATATATGCACCACTATAAAATATGCGTGACATAGGTGAGATAAAAATTGTCAGAAAGAAGCATTTCGCAATATTTGAACAGTCCCTGAAAGATTAATATATGAGTTTTTAATGTAAATACAATTTTGCTCGAAATGTGTACAAGGTTACACGGATTTTCAGCGCGTGGCATGGAGGTCAAACATAGCTGATAACCTAGCAGGTCATGAAACCTTATATCGAGAATCATTTTAGTATGTATAAATTACATATATTGATTACCCCTTCTAATAGGGAAAGGGATCTATGAAATGGGCATACCTCAGAAAAATAGGTTTCTTCTCTCAAATTTCTTCTCCAAATATGTGCGAAAATTAATGAGAAGGAACTAGTGCGTTAGATTCATATTTTGTTTTTCTCTGATATTTTCATACTTTATCATACATTTTCATATTTCAGAAATAATTCAAGGGGCTCGCACGTGCTATTACTAAGCGAATAAAAATAATGTGCATGTTTATTTTTTCTGGGAAACGTAGTAATTCATTTTTTCTGGAAATACCGAAGGAATGACGGGTTTTGTGGAATACGAATGTCGTGATATTGCGAACGGATTACCGACTTACAGAAATGTTTCAATACAGTTAATACATATATACGTAATTGAACTTTATATATTGCATATCAAGAACGGGTCTCTAAATTCAATGGGTATTCAAATCTCGCAGATTTTAAATTACATGTTGTACCATCATGTGAACAATACAGAATGAAAATAAGGTTGCAGAAGTGGAAATTAATTTGATGAGAAAACGCCAGAATGAAGATAAAACGTATGTATTGTTTTTGTAATTAAACAGGATACAGACTGCAGAGTTAGACTATATAGCCTAATCAATTGTGGGCCGGAATTAGGGGTAGAATTTCAGTCCTCAATTTTATCTCGATAAAAGAAGAGCCTCCTTTTTTGTATTTCTTGAAGAACAGATGATTGACAGGATCGTTCTCGAAAATCGGAACAAAGACGTTGGCGTGTTCGCCGTCTATGCGTATTTTAATTCTCACATGTCCAATAACGAATGGACACAAAATTTGTCCTTCGGCTCCATCTTCGATAAATCCAATGACGTACAAGCGACGCATTTCCTCCTGTGTTCCTACACTATGACTGCCTGGAAGTAATGAGACAGTTTCATGTGTAGAATAATAACTTTCGTACAGATGAGCAGAAAGTACGGGGGGCAAAGCATGAATCTTATTTTTTGAACTCTTTCCAAATGGCCACATCGATTCTGCAAAAAGGAATTAAAATAAAGGAATTAATTATTATATCAACTTATTCATGAATTGACTAAACGATTACGAAAAATTTTGCTTGTAATTTTAATAAAAAAATATTACGTTTATTTATGTTTGCATTGTACTTCATCCGTGTTCTCTGAAGTTTTCATCGTATAGCTTAACACTAAGATGCAAATATATAATTTCTTATAATAAATTCAAATTTTAAATTTAAAGATTTTTCGGGTTTCAATTGTGTGCGAAACTATGAATGTTGCCGACGTTTCGTGAACATTGCAGTTCACTTCTTCCGGGCTGACCTGAAACTGAAGTTTCAGGTTATGTTGTTCTTATGTATGTATTATCTAAGATGCCTGTGATTGGCCAGAGTGCCCCATGGTGGGGACGGGTTGATCTTGATTGGCCAATCAATACTGAAACTAACACTTTTAGTGAGCTCAGGTCTTCTCAAGCTAAGCTACTAATATCTTTAGGTTTCTTTAAACGGTGTAGGGACAATAAAATCGTCCCAAAATTCTTATACTTAAAAAACCATTTGGGAACATCCGAATCCAAATCAGTTCTACATAAAACAAGATTGCTTCTCTTAAAAGAAAGAATACAACATACCAAATTTGCCTTGCACACTGCACATTTTTGCACTGAGAAACAAAAAATAAAATTTGACAAATTACTTCCAGTAAAGCATGCACCATTAACTAATACATTAAAAAACATCTCTAACCATCCTCTCAGCAATGAAATGATTCCAGCATTATCTAAAGGACATAATTTCGCAACCGCTTCCTCCAAAATCCCAAAAGAAGAAACCATCAGTAATTTGGAATACGCAATATACACCCTTCGACCTGAAAAAGCAAATGACATACGACGTAAGACATCCAACATTTCACGCGAAGCCCAACTTCCCTCCTCAAACTTAACAAAACATGAAAAAACAGCTATTATAGAACTCAATCAGAATAAAGAAATCACAATATCACCAGCAGACAAAGGCAACACAACAGTAATAATGAATAAAGAAGACCATAACAACAAAATCATGGACCTTCTTACTGACGATACATATAAAAAACTTAAAAAAGATCCTAAAAAAGTAATAGCCAGAAAAATAAAAGGCCTCCTTAAAGACTCAAATCTTGACAGCGATACAATATCTAAATTAAAACCTACTAATCCCATCTCTCCAAAACTTTACGGACTTCGAAAAATTCACAAAAACAACATTCCACTCAGACCGATGGTCAGCGCAATAAACTCACCAACTTACAACCAAGGACGCTTTCTTGCCAAAAAACTTAAAAATTTCACAGGACACTCTATCACACACATCCAAAACTCTCTTGACTTCATCAGAAAAATACAACAGATTCACATTCAACCCCAAGACATCCTAGTTAGTTTCGACGTAGTGTTTCTCTTTACAAAAGTACCAATCTCTGATGCAATCGATATTATTAAATGCTTCACAAACTTCCCCTCCAGTCTCACACCTTTAACCTCATGAGCAGCAATGGGATCTCAAATCTCACCTGTAATAGCCAACATCTTTATGGAAAATCTAGAAACCAAAATCTTTAACAAATCCAAGCCCAGAATTTTGGTGCCATTACGTTGACGACACTTTTGTCATCTGGAGACATGGACTGGACGAACTAAACAAATTTTTCGATTTGATCAATCAAATACAACCTGACATCCAGTTCACTATGGAAATTGAGCAAAACAGAAAATTACCTTTCTTGGACGTACTAGTTTATCAAAGATCCGATAACACATTAGGACATGAAGTTTATAGAAAACCCGCGCATCAAGCAGATACCTGCATGCCTCCTCCCAGCACCACCCATCTCAAAAGCAATCGGTCATCAATTCCCTTATATATAGAGCTGTCTTCATAACAGAAAAAGATAACTTTCAAAAGGAATTACAAAATGTAAAACAAATCCTAATACAAAACGATTACACAAACAAACAAATTAATAAAGCAATAAGGAAATGCACTCAAGCAAACAAGTCAACACAACCTACTAAAGAAAGGGAGAGAAAAACAACCACCATTCTACCCTACATTCAAGGTATCAGGGATCGAAAAGGAAGAATTCTCAACGAACATAATATCCAAATTATATTTGAGCCACCTGCGAAAATAGGACAACTTCTAAACAACCCTTAAAATAAAAAGGAACCTTTCAGTGATCCGGGAGTATATAGAATCCCTTGTTCTTGTGGCAGAGTCTATATTGGAGAAACCGGGAGGGCGGTAAGTCAACGTGTAAAGGAACATGAGAATAAAGTCAGGCTGAAACATTTCACGCAATCAGCAGTAGCTGAGCATCATTTCGAAAGGGGACATGGTATCCTATTTGACAAAGCAACCATCATCGCAAAAACGTACAGTTAATTTCCAAGAAGAGATAGAGAAGCAATTGAAATCTTGAAACACCCTAATAACATCAATAGGGACAATGGATACACTTTTCAGTGTGAACTTTTTGTGTATCTGGAAGCACGCCTTTGGAAAACGAAGGGTCTAAGGCACACCGAAAATACCTGGATTATGCTTTGCGAATTTCAATTAACCTGGTCATTATTTCCGGTTTCCCTGGGCTCATTAACAATACTTGTTTAAATCTTAACGAATTTCAGCAAAACAACACATGATCTTAAAAAGCTTCGTCACAACTGAAAAAAAAAAGTTTGAAAAAAGTGTTGGCATACCCCTTTAATGAGAAGAGTGAAGATTGTCCACTGACATAATGAACATTTTCACCAAACTTCATGCTTTTGTAAACATTGAAAAAAATTTGCAATATGTTTCTAAGAAATAAGTTGTTTCACACTAGCGAATTAGTAAGTAATTTTACTAATGAAATTAGAGGATCGCTTTTCTCTCACTGAATTAGTACAGAATTTCAATAACTATTTCATTTATTTCAATTTATACAATTTGGAACTAGAAATAAATAAGGCGTAATTGAGAATGCATTTCAAATCATAAATTTTATTATATTTACCCATAACGTGAGGAAATACGACTATGATGAAATACAGAGTCATAGTCACAGCAGTCATTTTCTTGAATTGACGGACTTGTTAAAAAGAATTCCAACAAGAGAGAAACTAGTGAATATTCTTGAAATTTCTTCAGTGTGCAAATGCTAACCGTTATCACATTAGTCATGCGTCCTAAATTATTTGTACTTTGTCACGATGCCACACCCACAATATAATAAAAAACACTAACTGTGGTGCTATTATGTACAATTTATCGGGGGGAATTACATTACGCAATATACTCACAGAGGCGCACTGGCGTTGAAAGTTTCTTTGGGAAAATTTAGGAAACGGATATTACTAAAGTATATCAAAATTTTCTCATAATTCAAATAAAACAATGCAAGCTGCACGAAATTGGTGATGTCTTTCAGAGGCAGATGAACAAGTAGCCGCTAACGCTTTGTTTTGTAGCAGAATTCTCCTATACTGTTTATCATTATCATGATTTTCAAACATTATGAAAGTATTCAGTCAGGAAGTTGCTTTCCTTTGTTCTGGACAATATGGAAATAAGGTAAAGATACCAGTTGGTGACATGCGACCAGTCAGTGACAGCCTGGATGAATTTCTTCATTTATTGGAAAAGGTAATTGAAATCAAAACGTAAATAAAGGTTTAGTAAAAAATAACTTGCTTCAATATCAAATTGCATATAAATATGACCGGAGAATAATTTTCAAAGCAGTGTATAAAAAATATTCAAAAAATGAGTAGTGCTGCATATACTGGAACTTCATATTCTTGAAGATTGTTTCTGTTGCGCATCCGAGACCTGACATAGTGCTTCTTGACTTCGAGAAACGAATCATGTTCGTTATCGAATTTTTGGCACCAGCTGACAACAACGTCAAAACGAAGGAGAAAGAGAAGAAAGAGAGGTATAAAGATCTTATAATAGAGTTTCGAAGGTTATACCCGGAATACTCTGTTGAGCTAATCGACATCGTTCATCAGAGGAGGCATCAGATTTGTGTAATATTTGACATATTGGATTGGACTTTGGTATACTCTTCAAGTGTCCACTTTTTTCGAAATTTAAAAATTCTATGTTCGGTTATTAATAGTGCTCAAAAAGACAAACAATTTCCCAAGTGACTTTTTTCCACTCAATAAAAATTACTGGAGTTGTAGCATTTATAAAATTCGAAAAAACGTACGAAAATGAATATTTTAAGCCAAACAACGCACGCTATGAAAAAATATCAGCGAGAGAAAAACTTTGCATTTTAAACACCTTATGAGATTATGATAATAACTTTTCGAATTTTCTTGAATAATCAAGAATTCAAATTCTGACCGCACAAACAATAATGAAAAATCGGAAATTCCATTTTGCGGTCAAACTATACAAGATACTAAAATAGATTAATCGAAACAAAATTGTAAATTCGGAAAAGATTCACAAATTTGATACTGATCACTTTTTTATAGAACGCGGAGTTCTTGTTACATTTGTGAAAAAATAAATCAAGAATAGAAAAATTGCATTTCCAGGCAAACGACACAAGATAAAAAAAAAATAAAACAAAAAAATTTCTTTAACCCAAAAACAGGTACAAATTTGCCATTGAAATTTTTTGATAGAACGCGCAGTTTTTGTTTGAATCGTGAAAAATAACATATAATATGAAGAAATTAAATTTTTTGGAAAACGGGACAAGGTACGAAAAAAAAAATTGAGGAACAAAAGTTGTTTACTATCTGAATTATCCTATTATATATTATAATTATAGGAATTATCTATTATAAATAGGAACTATCCTATTATTATATTATCCTATCTAAAAATTATTTATAACGTAGATCCTTTTTTGGGGAAAAAACTTTAGTCTATTAATTTCTTTTCATACCTCGTGTCGTTTTTAAAAAAATTCAGTTTTGTTATTTGCAATGTTGTTTTTCAAGATTGAAGCCAAAACTATGCTTTCCATCAAAAAATGAATAGTAACAAATTTGTAATTCTTAATTAGTTGAACAACATTTTCTTTCGTATCTTGTGTCATTTGTCCACCAATTTAATTTTCTTGATTCCCAATGTTATTTTTTGCGAATATAAGAAAAACCATTCATCCTATTAAAAATGATTAAACACAAATTTATTCTTGATTTTTCAAGAAAATTCAAAAAATTGTTTTGATGATACTGTAACACGAATAGGCATACATAGAATTTTCACATCTTGAAAAAATTTCGAAACTTGGAGATATAACAAAATCCTTGATAGTCAGTTTTCACAGAAAAAAATACCATCTTATCATGATGAGAATGTAAAATATATAATGAAGAATAAATTTTGAGTGCATGTATCTAACTTTTTCAACTGTAGGCCCTTTCCAGTTTTCCTGGATTCATCGAAAACAAATTTGATCTTTGCTCAATAAATTATGATTGAGATAGACAAAGTATCTGAAGATCATGTTCAGGTGATAAATCTTGCTGATAGGAAAAATTGTGAAATCTAAGATAAACAAGTTTGTAATTCTGGCATCTTCTAAATAGCAGATAAGATAGTGTGTAAGTGAATATATTCTAAAGTTTCATCAGTCAAGGTGCATCAAGATATTTAAAAAATTACTTTTCGTTTGTGTGTTGCTTTATGTATCTTGATAAAATGGAGATCGCCATTATATTCCTCACCTGCATGATTTCTCTAACCCGTAAGTAAAGTTTAATATAATATAATATGATATAATATAATATAAAATAATATAATATAATATAATAATAATATTGAGGCAGCGTTTATTATTCTGAAATTATCCGTAAGATTAACCGAAAGCATCTTTTATTATCGAATTTTGCTACTCAAATATGGAAAATATAGGCTACTTTCGATCGAAAGCCAAATATTTCTATGACGTCATATTTTTAGAGATAATATGGTAATTTGTGCTAAAAATCGACAATATGAAATTTTGAAACTTAATTCCTCCCAAACCCTAAAGTGCTGGGAGAATTAGAAAATTTTGCGAAGTATTTACCAACTTATGTTGAAGTTGTTTTAATTCTAAGACTCAACAGAGATTTAGCTTTAAAGTGAAAGGTTTTTTCAGCAATGGTTATCTACAAATTCTACTTTTTAAACCTAGCCCTTTAAAACCCTCAAAAATGTTACAGAATTTCTGAGAAATCGTAAAAATGTTTACTAATGCAATAGAAATTGTTGCAAAGCTGAAATTCTAGTAGCATGATTTTAAATTTTGAATATTGGTGAAGGGAAGTACAATGTATAAATCGATAAAAGGTCCCAGACAGATAATACGTAACGAATATAAAAGTGTAATAGAACACGGCTATTGTGTAACTTCCTCTAATACATTGAACCAATAAGAACCAACACGTCACATTCAACAAATGACCGTATTCAAAATTAAATATTACAATTGTTTACTTAATGAATCTATCTAAGCTTGCTTTATTGATTAATAGAATGCATTGTGTAAGACCCCTAACTTCATACAAAGAATGATAAGGCGGTGTTGTGAAATTTGTTTGTTTTTTTTTTTGTGTACTTCACCTGTACCAAGACGATTTATTTGCAAGTGATAACTTCAAAATAAAAAAAAAATTAGAATAATTTACAATGTGAGTACATGTTCCTTACTCACAGATATACCAAGAAATTTGAGAAAGCGCAATATCGTGCATTACGTATGAATTATTTATCAATTTGGAGACCCCTCCTGACCCCCTTCCTGAACCAGGAAAATTAGCATTATTGTCACGCTTAATATATTTCACTCTACCTTATTTACATTGTTTGAAAATAATCCTTTTAAGGCGTGTGGACTCCCAAAAATACCACGTAATTTGATAAAACACAATAGGACACTAAACACAGTCGTTGAACCAACATTTGATACAGAAAATAATGGACAAGGAAGGTTTACTAATTAATCTCTAACCAAAATCACTAATCAATATTTTTTCTAATTTACACTAGTTGAATGTGGGTTCGAATAGTAGGATCTGCTCTCAAATACATGATTTTTGCAAATTCTTTGGAAAACATTTAAAATCTGGTAATGAGCTGAAGATAAGATTTTAGAATGGTATCTATTTACAGAAGCCTTTGGCCTTGAAGCTAAACACTAGGGTGGAGCGAATTTTTTTTCTCATTCGGATGGGTTCATTAAGTTGTGGTTTTATATCCGTATGTTGAGTTTGTATATTGTTCAGACGTAAATTTTCAGATGGATAAAAGAATTTATACGTTTCTCTTTCTTCAACTTTGATGGTTAAATACGGTTTATATGGATTTCTATATTGCAGCTTAGTGTTCGAAGGATGATTAGAGTTGTGAATACTAACTCCTCGAACCCTCTTTCTTCATTGAAACAAAATTGGTTTCTTACCGTTTTTATGAAAAATTCGCAACTATTCGTTATTGTAAGCCTAATTGTGGATGCGCGAACATATTTTGCTTATCTGAAATTTTTGCAAAAATGTGAATTTCAATCTATCACTTTTGGACCTCCTCCGAATTAAAAAAAATCGCGCCGCCCTGCTAAAGACTATATCGTAAAGTGTAATCTTTTGAGCCACAATTTAATCAAATCTTTGCACAATGGAAACTGTAACCACTACACTGATAATTACAACACATGCATGTCTTCTTAAGTTAATATAAATTACTTTTTCATTATGCAATGTTTTGAAATTTCTAGTACAAAAAAACCACCCCACAGAAAAAAACTGTTGTACCTTGTTTGGAGATGTCGGAAACAGTCACATGATAGTCATTTGAAATTAGAACAACTTCTCCTTATCTACTTGATCACTAACATATATTTTTCCGATATACAAGAAATTAATAAATCTTTATTTTTTGTACAAAACTAGATGCAGTCGTACATGAAAATGAAGGTCATCCACCACTGGAACATATTTCACTTTATCCAGAAAGCCGCATTTATGTATTAATTCAAAATGCCAGCCACATTGAAGCTGGAAATCTTATCTCCATTAGTGATCATTATCACAATATTCCTCGATGGGTGTTTCATCCAACAGGAGCACCTGACGTACCAGAGCGCGCTTATGTAACAGTTCCTAATGGAAATCCGGTACATCGTTTCACTGCAGGACTCGAACCTGTTGATGTCAAGTTTAAAAACAATGCAGAATCCCAATGCTACATCAGAGATGGACCCAATGTTTATCGTGCAACTCTTATTATCAAGCATGAGCAGCCGAATTACAATCTTCACAACATAGTCCAAGTGCGCACTCAAAATCCACGAGTTCCAAATGACTATATCTCATGGTATGGCGTGCTACATATTTGGCCCGCTCACCATCATATTCCTAGGTGGGTTGGATAAGAAGTCTGCTTATCAAGGTTGGCAACAGTACTTCTAATTCCGACGCACTTAGCACTGATACTTCCTTTCTCAATCTTCCTAGCCTATTTCCTTAGACTTTATCTTTGCTTTCCTGATCCTCTTCCTACAATCATTCTCTATTCTGCGACTATCCTCACTGTCAAGGCCTTTATTATTCAGTTTTCTTGAATACGCTTGCTTCTTCTCTGTAACAGCCACGCGGATTTCGTCATTCCAACAACCATTTCCAGTCAGTTTGCCTTCAACCGCAATACATTAAGTTTACTTTTGAAGATGATATCCCGTAGTTATTGTCCAAGCGCCC
This sequence comes from Andricus quercusramuli, assembly GCA_932178445.1. Classification (NCBI taxonomy): domain Eukaryota; kingdom Metazoa; phylum Arthropoda; class Insecta; order Hymenoptera; family Cynipidae; genus Andricus; species Andricus quercusramuli. The sequence continues at coordinate 185,891 of CAKNXH010000161.1, read as the reverse complement.
ATGTCATTTTTATCATCTAATTCCGTATTCCAGTCCTTTCTATAGTCACATAAATGGTCCTTAGCTTATCACGAAATACCATATGTACATCTAGCTTATGCATCTTTCAAATATAATTTATATGTAAAATATATTTTGAATAAACTGTATGTATATACATATAACTTATTGTTTTGCCTACCCTTTTGTAGTTTACATAGGCTTAACGAAAACATTTGTTCTATACAATAGGTAGTAAATCTTGATGACATGAAACATCATACGTATTATCTCGTATGAAGAACCTTAGTCACTTCACTTATTTCAATTAATAAATAAAGCAGTATGATCAGATAATTCTCAGTACACAAGTCATTGTTGTAACATGCCATTTAGCCTCTAGAGAATTATAATAATTCCACTCGCTAGTACCAAGTAGTGGATTTTTCAAATCAGTGGTTTAATTTTCTACCAGATAGTTGAATTTTTTCATTAAAATTTTTAAATTTTCATCTAAATCATTGAATTTAAAAAAAAAATAATGTCAACCAAAAAGTGGAATAGTTATATTTTCAGTTTAAAAACTGACTTTCAACAAAAATAAAGAGAACTGTCTACCAGTTTGATCAAACAAAAAAAAAAAGAATTTGTAACAAAACAGTTCAATCCACAGCTTAAAAGATGAACTTTTAGAAAGATCAAATTTTTTACCGAAAAAGACGAATTTTCAACAAAATAAATACATTTTCCACAAAACTAACGAATTTTTCACCCAAAGCCAAACAGTTGAATTTCACAAAAAATTGTTTAATCCTCAAACAATCAATTAAATTTTCAACAAAAAAATGTAAGTCTTCAACCAAAAACTAAAACGTTACATTTTCAGATTAAAAATTAATTTAAAAAAATAGAAGAAATTTCTACTACTTCAATTGATCCTATGAAGAAAAATATGTAACAAAATATTGAAATCCATAAACAACAAGATAAATAAAAAAAGTAGATTAATTTTCTACCCGAAAAGACGAATTCTGAATAAGATACATGAATTGTCTAGAAAACAGTTCTATTTCCCGCCTAACAGCAAAGAGTTGCACTTTCTACCAAAATAGTTGAACTTTTAACTAAATAGTTAAATAAGAAAAAAAAGTTTTTAACCAAAAATTTAAGTTACATTTTCAGTTTGAAAAATTAATTCTCAACAAAATTATAAAACGAATTTTCTACCAATTGAATTGAAAAAGAATTTAACAAAATAATTAAATCCACAGTCAATAAGATGAATTTTCACAAAATAAGATCAATTTTCTACCCAAAAAAAAATGAATTTCTCACCAGAAAGTTTAATTTCCAGCAACGTAATTGAATTTTTAAACCGACACAGTACATTTTAACGGAAAATTTAATTTTCTACTAAGGAGAATAAATAGTTTAATTTAATTTAATTTATTTTTAACCAGGATAAATAGATCAATTTTTAACCACATAGTTTAATTTTCTACCAAAATAGATGGATTATCACCAGAAAGATGAAATTTCCACCAAACAGTTGAATTTTAGAATAGGAAAGATATATTTTCAATTGAAAGTATACATTTTCAATCAGTAATTGAATAATTATATTTTCATTTTAAAAACTGGTTCAATTGTCCACCTTGAGGGTGAATTTTTAACTAAAATAATGAATATTCATTAAAAAATGTATTTTCAATAAACTAGTTCAACTTTCAAACAGGTACTTGAATTTTGAAACAAAAAAGATGAATCGTCAACGAAAAGCGTAATCGAAAATATTTCAAACAGAAATAATTTTAATTTGAATCAAAAACAGAGGAAAGCAAGAAGAAAATACGAATATCCAAAAAAATCATTTCCAACTGAAAAAGATAAATTTTCATCAAATAGTTGAATTTTCAACTTAAAAAAGGTGTTCATAAATGAAAATGTTAATCTTTGCTTATTATCTCAGTTGTGGAATTGTATAAAATTTTCTGGTTTGTGAATTTGGATCTAAATTTCATTTTTGTAGCTTATTAATAATTATTAATAAGTCTTCAAGTATTCTTCAAACATTTTTTATAGCAAAACACATTCGATGAAAAAAAATTGCAATGTGGTAAAATATGAGATCAATTCCTAAAATCAAACATTTCCTCCCAGAGACCTGGTTCTTAGCACAACTACTTTAAGCCTTACTTTTCGTTATTTTTAATTAGGTGCCTACAAAAATATAGTAATAACAGGAAATTAATGATTTTAATAATTAATACGTTAAATTACTAGACTTAAATTCCAATTCTACAAAAAATGAAATATATAAATTGGAAAAATAAAATGAAAATATGTCCGCAAATAGGTCGGCAAACTCTATATTATGAAAAAAGCTTGCCGTCGCCTCTCCCGCTGTTTAATGAATCTATAATATTTTAGAGAAGATAGTATAAATAAAAATGGTGATAAAATGATTGGACAAAATCGTCTTCCTTTGTTATGAATAGACTGTATCCTAACATCAACCACTGCGGAATAAGTATCTCAGACCTTGAATATTAGGTGAACAATCAGACCGGATGCTGGTCATCTGGTCCTCCAGCGGATAAATTTTTCTCTTCCCTTAGATCTTCAATCATCTCTGTGTCACTGATAGTTGCACATTCCTAATCAGATATTATGAGATTGTCTCACAGCTTATTGAAGCGAATTCTATTCTGGGTGACTCCGTTCAAAATGCGTAAGACGCCGTAAATTTCACTCCAGAATGTCTTGACCTCATCGGGCTAGGGCGGATTTTTGTCAGTGAGTGAAATGTCGCTGAAAAGGCTCGAAAGGTCAGCGGGAAACTATTGATTTTCTCTAACCACTCTCCCCCGCAGCTATGTTCTCTTTCTTTCGTCAGATAAATCCTTTACATTGTAAAAAATGTGCTGCTTGATCATCAGCAGCTTTGATTAGTTTATTCTGTGATGGTCCATTCTCAGTTTGTAGGTGAGTTTTTGTACCTTTTTCATAAACGGCCTACCAGATGCAATATAGTCAATCACATACAGAACAAAGGACGCATTTTGCCTTAACCAGGCAATCTCCTTCATCAGTTGATGCAAGCGCCTCTCAGTCTGAAAAGTTCATAATCCAGGAGTCGGACATCACCGAGATATAGTCACGAAGGGCTGCATCAATTTCAGCCAGATTTCAGGGCTAAAAAAGACCCTCGGCGTTAATGTTCCTTCTTCCCTATATACCTGGTTTTTGACAAGACCACTAACTTGAGCCTTACTTTGCAAGTATTAGAAGATGTACCCTGGATTTTGAGGACCAAAGAAATAGGTTTCGCATTTGTTTTTTTTTGCAGTATTTTTTATTTCTCTTCATAATGTATCATCAGTTTAATAATGGGAAGAAGTCAGGGAAAGGCTAGAGAAAAAGATGCAGACGTTGAAGCAAAATATACATTTCAGTCTGTGTGTAGGATTGAACTATATAGCTGAATCAATGGTCGGCCCGGATAAGGGGTAGAGCATGATCTCTTAGTTTCACCTCGACTTCAAGAGTGGGTTCTGCCATATCGTATTCCTGCAAGAAAAGTTCATTTACCGGATCCTGATTACGTATTGGAACATACACGTTAGCATGGTCGACATCTATGCGTATCTTAATTCTTGCAAATCCAAGAACGAATGGACACAGAATATTTCCTTGGCGTCCCTCTTCGATATACCCAATCACGTACTCGTGACCATCTTTCTCTTCAGTTACTACTTTACACATTCCTGAATTTATGACAACATCTGTATTTTGATGTTCAAAACTTTCGTAAACACGAGCAGCAAGTTCAATTGGTTGGTCATGAATCCTTCCTCTCGCCCTTCTTCCAAAAAGCCACGCCGATCCTGAAAAAATATAGTAAAAGCTGGGAATCAATTATTGTAATAATTAATTAATCAAATTGCTAAACTGAAAATTCAATTCTTCAAAAAATAAAACATGTACATTGAGCCACTATGAGTTTGGTCCTAATGACTCTCCCTGTTCTTATCCTGCGGCTTCTTCTTGCAGTGGTCAAGGAGGTGCTTTGCGTACATATCCTGTTCGCGAAAGTTAGGTAGCTTGATTTCCCAGTGGCTATTACTGAATGTGCGGAAGCTGGTTATGCTGCAAATTATTATCAGTACCGTAAACTTGAGGCTGATCCGCACTGTTCGCCGACTCATTGCCGACTCAATAGACGAAGCCTTTACCTAGCTGTTCCTGGAAACAGTACCCGATATTGGGTCGCAGAACAGTACCGATCTTTCTAGAGTACAGTGTGCTAAAAATAATGTGGATGTAAACACGACGAGGTACCAGCCAAACACTCGCACTGTTGAGCGGATTTATCGTCTTAGCGACGACTTGCTCAAGTCCTACGATACCAGCATTATCCCTGTTCACAGAAGCTACATGGCGCGCAAATATCACCTGTGTTGTTAGAAAAACCCAGAGTTTCCGCAAGTTCCACCACAGTCTTTGCGAGGTTGCGCTAAAAACCACTTGCGAACAGTGTATGTACGTAAAACGCTTTTCAAAACGCTGCAAAAAGGAGCCATAGAAGAAGAAGAGGAAGCGACATTAAGATCAATCGCGAGTAACAGGCATTCCAAGATAGACGTTGGGGATTTCAGAATGAGGTTCAACCTTGACATCGAAGTTCTCTCTAAGCCGTAAGATTTGGCTAAATTGGATGGCGCAATTCTTGATCATTTGTCAAAGTAGTCCGACCTCTGGACCATCAAATGTTCAGTTCATAGTGTGGTTTGCCGTTCAGGGAAAGGGTCTGAAAGTTCACCCACGGAATGAGGATTCACCATCACTAATGAAATAAGTCAGGGCTGACACAGAACTTCTCCGCTGCTGGAACAGCTGGTATTAAGAACTTCTGGTCGTAGGAGCTTACTTTTGGACACCGACATCTGGTCCGAAACCTCAGCTCATACTCCTAGTCGGAAAAATCTATTCCGCAGTTCCTAGTATTAGGAAACGCTGTATTCCTATCAAATAGAGGCGACTTGTCCAATGATTAGCCTGAACTCGCAGTTTGAGGTCTTCACAGCTATCCTGAAAAACAGGATTTTTTGGAAAATTGGACCTCTGTAGGGAGAGATTGCCAAAGAACGTGATTAAAAAAAAGTTAAAGCAGGCTGTCGGGAGAATTTGCTAATCAACATGAACGTATGCTAAGACGCTGCATTCTATGATCGCAGTTTCGTTCGGATGCAACATCTTATGGAGGTTTGGCCGTCTGCATTGAATATTATAGGTTCATTCACACATACTGAAAATTTTAAAGTCGGAAGGTTTATAGAGAAACAAGCAGTCCTAATAAAAATCTTGTTGATGAATCCTTCTAAAATATCTTTCAAGCTCGATGGCTGTTCTTTAGTAACCAATTGCGTCTATCATGGAATTACAGAGCACTTCATCAGTGATGGTTAGCTTTTGAACTCCTTTGTCATCGATTTCGTGGCTTCTGATGGAACTCATACTGGTCACATTATATCTCAAGCTTTTACGGCACTCTTTAGAAATACAGAATATAAAATAAACTATAAAGCATAACTATGAACAATGCTTTGAATCTGGGAATCCGGGAATCTATTTTGAATCTGGGTTCCCAAGCAATGTTGACTATCCTGCTAATAGATGGCATCAAGGGAATCGATGAAAATGCTCTGCGTACTAAAGACGAAGAACAGGTTGATGAAGATTATGGAAATAGTGAAGATGAAAATGATCGCATCGAGAATGAATTCTATGCTGAGGTAAAAGTAAGAACTTCTTCAGTTTCTAGGTTGAAAACTCTATTCAGTTTGCGTAGGAATTCCGAGCTTGCAAATATTGAAACATTTCTTTTAATAACTTTTATTTAAACTTAGAAAAGATCGAATAGTATAGAAACAGTGTTGATAGAGCAAAGTTATCTTCCTATCATTATTTTATATTGCCATAATTACATATACGTATATGCCATATACACTTCCTTCATGATAGAATTAATTTCATGTTATTTTATATCTCATATTGTCGGCTCACGCAGATAATAATTAAAGCGATTGTGTTGAGGAAAGTGTATATTCTCTATCAAGATAACCACATTTGCTTTTATTGATGATAAGCAGGATACAAAATCACAAGTTATTTGACAAGTCTGAAACGTATTCGACATCGCTCGGTTCAACTGATACTTTCGTGGAAACGATATGAGCCAAGAAGATAATTTTTAAAATTGAACAAGACTTTTTCTCGCTTAATATGTATCTCGTAAAATATCGCTCGAATGAAACACTACGAATAATTCTGAAAAATATTTAACTTTCCAAATTCACAACATAGTGCATCCAATTAGTATTTATATTGACAGTGCACAAAAATGTATTGAAAGTTATAAATTTTATTATATTACTTACCAATATGATTCGGAAATACTACTGCGATGAAACACAGAATACTATTTGCAGCCCTCATTTTTCTGAAATGAAGTACATCCACTCGAAGACCTTCAATAAGAGCGTAACAAGACAATATTTCTGGAAATGATACAACGTTTATATACCTGCTGCCATTTTATCGTTTCTTCCTCATTATTTGTATTGCATCACCATGAGTCTCTCTCACTCTACTTGAAAATCATCAAGAATTATGGCGCTATTATGTACAATTTAAAGCGAGAGAGAGAGAGGGAAAGTGTGTCGTTCATGATTTTGTGAGCTAAGTTCAAAAGTATCAATTTTAGGTTTTCGATGAATCAGGAATATCATAATCTACAAGTGTTTATTCGATTTTAATTAAACTGAGAAAAATAATAGTAAAGATAAAATTACGCCCAATGTGCATTCCTAGAGTTTCTGATCGTTGAAACCGCCGGTTTTACTAGAAGACTTACTGGAATGAGATATATTTATGGTCCGAGAAAAATTTCTGATCGTAGACTCTCCAGGCCACTATCTTGACCTTGAGTTCTTCTGAGTGAAGACGCAAATCAAGAAATCCGACTCCTGTTCCTAATCTGGAATGTGAGATTATCACTACGATTAAGAATCTCCAGCTCATTACCTGCTAGGAGATCAATTAAATATCTTCATTTGCCGTTGGCTTCTGGACGCCAATTTCGCGAATGAATGATAATAATCATAATGTTCGCTTTTTGACCCGCAAATATCCAAAAAAAGAACTTAAAGTTTTTTTGGATAAGAAAAAGGAATACTAAGTTCGCAAAAAGCCTGATAAAATTCTTTCATAAATTAAAAATAATTTCATTTTTAAAATTGTTTGTATACCAATGCTGAAAAACAATGTATGGCGCACGCGTCTATTATCTATGTTTGCCGTTTCCAGGATGAATATTTTAGTTCCTCATGCATAGGAATGCATGCTTAAGGCGCAATAATGATACAGGTGTTGTGCAGCTTCCAGTAATTATATGTGTAGGAGATTTGAGAATATAGTCACTTTGTATCATTATCTTAGTGATTGCTTGATAAGAGTATAACTGGTGGGCGTCTTTGTTGTGTTAGTGCAGCGAAAAGTGACGCGTAGTATTTAGGCTATTGCGTTGTTCCTTCTCAATCTGGACCTTTTAATTGCGTATTCGATTTTATAGAGGTTCTCACAATATTTGTATATAATCATTCGTTGATGGATTTCAACGCACCCCGATGATCGACTGAGATATCTAAACATTGAGTAGGGATTTGCCATTTTTAGTTTTCAGAATCATTTACGTTACAGATAATAATTCCCAGAAACAATTTTTTGTACACAGAAATATAGATGCATGATACATATTAAACTTTATGGCTTTGATTTTTTCTAATCAAAAAGGATAGGCTGCAGGGTTGGCCGGGAGAAGAGGTAGAGATGAAGATCTTGGTTTTACATAAACAGCACGAGTTCGTTCTTCCCTATTATATTCCTTGAAAAACAGATTATTCAGAGGATCCCTACGAAATATTGGAACAAACATGTTAACATGCTCGCCATCTATGCGTATTTTAATTTTTGTAATTCCAACAACGAATGGACACAGAATATTTCCTTTCGGTCCACTTTCGATATATCCAATGACGTAGTCGCAATCATCTTCCTTCTCTGTTGCTACTTCAAACAAGCCTGAAACTAATTCGTTAGTTCTATCTTTATCTAAAAAACTTTCGTAAAGACGAGCAGCAAGTTCGACTGGCTGATCATGAATCTTTCCTCTGTCTCTTTTGTCGAATGGCCACATTAATTCTGCAAAAAGAAAAAGTGAATAGGAAATTATTTATTTCATTGAATTATTCAAGAAATTACTAAATCATAATTTTAATTTAACAAAATGATTAAATATACACGTTAGAGGAAGAAAATGAAAATCATCCAAATTCCTCCCGAGCCCCAATATCTGGCTCAAATGTCTGGACCATCACTTGCTCAGTTTATGGTGCGGCGAGCGCTTTAGCTGATTCAGGTTACTGAACAAGTCGAAAGTTTTGGAAATCAAAGAGCATATTTTTGACGAAATACAATTTTTATCTGGAGAGAGGTTCACGAGGATTGATAGATCTTACAGGAAGACATTGAGGTTGTTATACGTTGCAAGAAGCTGTTTGACAACCTCATGAGAAGTGTCCAGCTATGAATGCCAGAGAGGTGAAGAAAACACTAAGGAGCAAGTGAAACTTTTCCGCTGAAGGACCAAATGGTATCAAGAACTTCTGGAGGAAGAAGTTTACTTCTTATCCACCAACATCTAGCCTGGATTCTTTTAAGTTAAACGGTGTCGAACAAGAAATAAATATCTTGCCAGAAACATCTGCGATACAAATATTCCGCCAAGTAAGAAGTTATCAGTACAACCATCATAGTTTGTTAAATTAAAGTTTGCAAAGAAATTGTAAAAGATATCTTAATTTTAAAATCCCTTTAGATTGATAAAAGTACAGAAATTTTGAAGATATAGTAATTTGAAATTATGATGGACATGTTATCCAAGTTTGCAAGTTTTTGCGTGCAGAACAGAAAAATTAAAATTATTTGTTCAGATTATTTTATATTTAAGTTATTCACAATATGATTTTCAAGCAACTCACATTTGTGATTTAAAAATAAATTTAAAATAATGAATTCCTTTTGATAATCCGCGACTCTTTAAACCTGACGGAGCGAATTAAAGCAAACGATTCCAGCAAATAATTTCGCGTTTTTTTTAATGGCGGTGATTTACTACCACGAATCTTCAAAGTGTGATTAGGAATGTATTTCACATTTTCAATATGATTATACTTACCAATAGAATTAGGGAATATGACTACGATCAAACAGAGAATTCTAGTCACAGACCTCATTTTTTTGAAGTATAGGACACCAGCTTCAAGAAATTCAATAAGACAGAAATTACTGAATATTCTTCAGAATGATTCAAGCTTTACATACCAGTCGCTATTTTATTATTTCTTCTTGTATATTTGTATTTCATGATTAGGTTCCTCCCAAACAGTATTTGAAAGAGCATAAAGAATTGGGACGCTATTATATATAATTTAGAGGGGGGAAATGTGCCACTATCCATCACGTATCTTCAGGTTGGCGAATCCAGTGATCCCCCGCCCCCAGGATTTTTTGACTTACCTTCAAAAATACTTCAATTCTAAGCAAAGTTTAGCATGATACCTCTTTATGATGTTTAATTTTTGAAGCGCTAAGAAGTGGAGTTGTTTAGCATTAAATTTTTGAATTCAAAAATTTTCTTTCCAGGAGCAACAATTCTACTCTACTTAAACTATAATCCAAATCTGTATAACTTCATTGTGATTCCATTCTTCTAAACGTAGTATATGAGATGTTAATTTCTATCATTTCCAGAAAATTTTATCCGTTGAAAAGCCAACTGTCGGAACTAATTAACAATGTGTCTTTTTGTCGTACGAAATAAAAAAAAATGTTTTTATAAACGAAGTTGATGAGTGTCATTAACATGTAATAGAAAATTGAACACAACCTGCACATTTGTAGAGAAAAATTTCTTAAAGTTTGTAATTAAAAAACTCCGTAGAAATATTACATATTATTTATACAACTTAATATAAGAATATTTCAAATACAGTTTATGATATCCATTAACTTAATATTCCTCATAATTTCGCCTTATTCAAATTAATGACTCAATATGACTCACAATGATCAAATTAGTATGACCTACCATGACTGTATGTTTCTACTTAAGCATATGAGTAGAACAAGTGTTTCATGATCAGACACACTATTTCGAATTTAAAAGGATTTATCCAGTCGAAAAGGCTGCTAATAGTATATATGAAAGTGACTTCATTTTTTTTGTTCATTCTAAAATACAATTAAATTTATTCGCGTGATAAAACAACATAACAAATATAGACAATAATTTTGTTATTTAGTTTCAGTGATATTCAGTTCTCTGAGAAAATTGGTTTTCAAAAAAACTTGATTTCTTGTAAATTATATCAGAAAATGGACCATAACAGCTTTTCCGTAAGACTAATAGATCAAGTGTAGCATTTTTTTTATTATTCCACATTTGTAAAAACATAATTTTGAAATGAAATAATGTTGAATTGTGAATATTTGACATTTTTGAGAAACATTTTTAATCTTTGAAATTGTACAGTTAGTACGTTTTACATTTTTTCATGATTGAAAATACTTGAGATAAAGACGATTCTTTCAGCATTTTTGAATTTAGATATTAGTTTCAGTCAAAATAATTAAATGTTCTGAAACTCATCAAAATTGCAATTGTTTTATTTTCAGCTCGAGTTGAGTCCTTGAGCGTCTTAGTTTATTATAGAAATAAGTCAAATTATTCAAAACTCTTATATATTAAATACATAGTTTCAGATTTTTTTAAGTTTTCAATATCAAAATGCATTTTCAATCAAGAAATATAAATCTTCAACCGTATAGTAGTGGTTAATATTTCAACCAAAAACAAAATGAATTTTCATCGAGATATTTGAATTGTGAACCAAAAAGTTGCATTTTCAACACAATAATTGAATTTTCAAGAAAAGTGTCAAATTTTCAAAAAAGAAAAAAAAAGATAAAACTTTAAACAAAAACAGTTGCATTTTGAACCAAACAGCATAGTAATATATATTATTTTAACCAAAAACGAAATGAATTTTCGAAAAAATATTCAAATCATGAACCAAAATGTTGCATTTTCAACAAAATAATTGAATTTTCAACAAAGAAAGTTGAATTTGTGACATAATAGTCGGATTTTGAACCAGCAAACGGAATTATGTACTTTCCAACGAAAAAAACTCATTTCCAACAAAATAGTCAACTTTTCAACCAAAGAGCAGAATTTTCAAATAAGATAATGAATTTTTCAAACAAAAAATGTTCTTTCAACTAAAGTGTTGATGTTCAGTAAAATAAAATCAAGTTCATCCAGATTGTTGAACTTTGAAGCTAAGCCACGAATTTTCTGTAAAACAATTAAATTTGTAACCATAAATTTTAAATTTTAAACGAAAAACAGTTGATTCACCCAAGATAAGAGAATTTTCAACAAAATGGTTTAATCCACAACCAAGGAAGACATAAGTTGAATTTTCAAGACCAACATATGAATTTTTCACAAAGATTAAATTTTCCAATAAAATAGTTTAATTTTGAACCCAAAAAGACAAATATTTAACACAGTTCAATTTTTAATAAAAAAAGATACATTTTTCAGCAAAATTATTGGATTCCCAACCAAATAATGAAATTTCTAACTGAAAATATAATATTCGGAAGGAGCAAATTGCAACAGAAAATAAATAGAAATCCGAAACAAATAAAGTACTGTCTTCGTTTCAAAATTCCCCAATATTTGCCTGATGAATTTTTTATTTTCGCTGGCAATTAATATTTAATTACCAGAATCCAATGAGAAAAGTCCGAGGTAATTTAGTAAAGGCGTGTGAACTGTACCATGGTCTCCAATTCAAAAATCAGGCTTTCAATTTTTAATTCAATAATGGATACAACTGCGAATTCATTTCGCTCTGATTGATACGTACAATATTTAAATAAGATGCAAATATAAAAATTGTATAACAAATGGAGCAAATTTATAGCCTCTTGACGATTTTTTGTCGACCTTTTTTTAAATTCGATTATCGCGCGTTTCTTTAATTCTCAATTAATATTGTCGAAATTGATAATTTTTTTTTTACTTATACGGATTCTGTCATCTCCATCAAGTTTGTCTCAGGCATCTAATATATTGACTAGAATATTCTACTTTTACTATCTGCAATAATTTATGTTACATGAACAATTACGTAACTTTCCCACATCCCACATCCCATTTTTACTTCCCACCTTTTATCTGTATAATTAAAAAAAATATCACGTTGCACTCCACCGTTGAAGTTGGACTGGGATGTCAGCAAGCTACGTTATCACCGCCAGATCGTAATTCCAGTAGGCTTGCATGTTGGTGGCGGAAGTCAGAACGAGTTTGGTGACGGGTGGTGAGAGGATTTCACGGAATTGGTGTGGAAGGTGTGAGTGGAGTGTGAGGGTGGAAGCCCAGGAGGTGAGTAGAGGTGTGTGGGGTGAATTTGGGAGATAAAAAGTGAAGTGAGATTTAGGTAGATAGAGAAAGTGAGGTTGGGGTGACAAGGAGTCGGAGGAGTTTGTGGTCGGGAGTCTTGGGCCTTTTAGGGGCCAAGGGTGGTTCTAGTAGAGTTAGGGGATATTAAGGCAGAGAAAGGGGTGTCTGTGGGGTCTGTGAGGAAAAGAAAAGAAGGGAAATAAAGGGAAAACTTGGCGGCAGGACTTCAGAGACATCGGTCGGCTGCGGTGGGTACTGCATAGAGTGGACACAGTTACCGGTGGCAGAGCGGGAGGGAAGCAGTGAGAGTGCTGTCAGTGCTGCTAGTAAAATAGGCGGGAAGGAAATTTTCCACGTGCCACGACGGACAACAGCGCGTGGTTTAGTGTCAAGTAGGGCGTCGGGGAGAGGGAGAAGGCGGAACGGTGGAAACGAAGGAAGCGAGAAGGTAAGGGAGAGAGAGTCAAGCACAAGTGACGGGGAGGATCTCTTGAAGAGGAAGAGAGACAGCCGAGAGATTCCGGACAAAATTGAATTGGAGAGTCCTTTTAAAAAAAGCGTGAGAACGCCCAGGTCCCCCCCCCCCCCCCCCCAAATGGAGGGAAGGCAGAAAAGGAGGCTTTTGGGATGTTGTTAGGATAGATCAGGGGGCTGAGGGAGGACGTGAGGGGGACTAAGCAGCAGATGGTAGGCATGAGGAAGGACATGGGAATCAGAGATGAGAGATGGGAAAAGGAGTCGAAGGAGTCGAGAGTCGAGAGTAGAAGGGTTAGAGAGGGAAAGGAAAGAGAAGGAAGTTAAAATAAAACAAACGGAAGAGGAGATCAGGTTGTGGAAGGAAAGGACGGAAAAAATACTTGAGAAGGTGGAGGGCAGGACGGAAATGGAAGTAGGAGACGGGAGTGGGTGGAGTAATATTAAAGGTATTTGGGAGAGGGTAGAGAATATGATAGTGGATAAAGTAGCAGAGCGTAGGAATGAAAAGGAGGGGAGGGCGGATAGGGAAAGGATAAGGGCTGTGGAGTTGAGAATGGAGAGAAAAGAAAAGGCAGACAGGAGAAATAATATCGTGATAAGAGGGTTGAAGCGAAAGAGTGGAGGAGAAAGGGAGGGCGTGGAAGAGCTGCTACAGAGCATAGGGTGGGTTAAAGGCAGGGTAGGGAAAACAAAGTTGGAGGGGAGAAAGGAGAAGTAAGTGGGAGTTGTGGAGTTGGAGAGCTGAGAAGAAAACTTGGGGTTAATGCGAAATAAGAACAGGATACAGGATGAGGGAGTTTTCATCGATCACGATTTGACGAGAAAGGAAAGGGATGTGCAGAGAATGATGTATGGCAGGGCTAGGAGGGAGAGAAGAGAAGGGAGATCGGCGAAGGTAGGATATGGAAAAATAAGAGTAGACTGAAAGACGTGGGTGTGGGACGAGGAGAAAGAGGTGTTAAAGAAAGTGCGGGGGGACTTTTTTCGTAAGAAGTAGGGTGGTGGGGGTAATGCAGGGTAGACGAGTCGTGAAGGTGCTGGACTGGAACGTCGGAGGGGTAAAGAAGAAGGACGAGGAGTTCTGGCGGTATATCCAGAAATTTGATGTTGTGGGACTGTTAGAGACGTGTTTAGAAAGAAAGGAATGGGATAGAATAGAGCCAACGCTGCCAAGGGGGTATAGGTGGAGACTCCAGAAGGCGGTCAGAGTGAAGAAGAAAGGAAGGGCCAGTGGGGAATTATAACCGGGGTTAGAGATGGATTAGAGGAAAAAGTTCATTGAGAGGAAGAGGGGGTGGGAGTGCAAATGAGGGAAACAAAAATAGGAGAGATAACTTTAATGCGAGGATGGGGAGCGAAGGGGGACTTCACAGGGAAGGGGACAGCTTCGAAAGAAATCGAGGGATAAGATAATAAATAAGGAGGGGGAGATTCTGAGGGACTGAATGGAGAATAGAGGCTGGGCGGTGCCGAATGGTATGGCAAATGGCGACGAAGAGGAAGAATACACATATGTGAGTAAGGTGGGGGTATCGGTGATGATAAGAGGTGAGGGTGGCGGAAGACAAGACGGGGAAGAATTCTCGAAAGGGGAGAGCGTGACCTGGACGAGGGAGGCGATAGAGAAATATCAGGAGCAGCTAGGAAAGGTACGCTTTGGAGGGAAGTCAGTGGAAGAGATATGGGAGGATCTGAAAGAGAAGGCGAAAGGGTGTTTGCAAAAGAAGGTATTCAGAAAGAAGGAAAAAGAAATGGTGAAGCCGCGGTGGGATGGGAATGTAAAGATATGAAAAGGAAGGTAAAGAGGAAGTACAAGAAGTGGGAAGAGGGTAATGTGAGAAGGGAGGAGTACGTAGAAATGAGGAAGGTGCTTAGATTGATGTGTGAGAAGAAAGAACAGGAAAAGGAGAAAGATCTGTAACAGGAGTGAGCAAATGTTAAGACAGAGGGGGACGTCTGGAAGATAATAAATAGGTCTACGAAGCGTAGGGTGAGGGTCAGCGAGAAGATAGGGAGTGAGGAATGGAGGCAATTTTTTAAAGAATCGTTCCAGGGCTCAGATTCGAGGAAGACGGATGGGGGAAGTAGAAGAACGGTTGAGGCAGAGATGAAGAAGTAGAATGACGAGGAGATAGAGGAGCAGATAAGGAAGTAGAAAAGGTCAGAAGCCGCAGGGCTGGATGGTGTAGAGAACGAAGCATGGCTGTTTGGTACACAAGAGGTTAGGGAGAGGCTGAAGGAGGTAGTGAAGAAAGTATGGAGGGTCGAGGGATTCTCAGAAGGGTGGAGAGAAGGATTAATAGTACCACTGTATAAGAAAGGAGATAGAGATAGGCACGAAAATTATAGAGGGATTACGCTAATGAATACGGCGTATAAAGTATCCGCGATGATGGTGGCGGAGAGACTGCGGAAGGTTTTCGAGGCGAAAGGAATATTGCCGGAGACGCAGGCGGAATTTAGGGCGGGTAGGAGTACTATCGACAATATTTACGTGATGCAGCACGTGATGGATAGAGAATTAGCGAAGAAGGGAACGAGATTGTACGCGATTTTGTGGATCTCAAAGGCGCGTTTCCGTCGTTGGATAAGGGGAGGCTGTGGGAGGCGATGGAGGATAGGGGAGTGGGGAGAGGCCTAATTGAGAGGATAAGGGAGATATATGAAGAGACCAAAGACAAGGTAAGAGGAGGGGAGGGGATTTCGGAGGGATTCTGGATGGATAGGGGGTTAAGGCAAGGGTGTCCACATAGCCCAACGCTTTCTGCGATTTTAATTGCGGATAGGGAAAGCAAGCTGGAGGCCAGGGTGGTAGGAGGAGTCAGGATAGGAGGGGTTAGAATTTTGTCACTAGCGTATGCAGATGACATAGTGTTGCTGGCAAATACCGAGGAGGCCTTAAAAGAGATGATGAAGAGGTTGAGAAGATACCTGGGTAAGAAGAGGTTAGAGCTGAATGCGGAAAAATCCAAGGTTATATTGTTCAGAAAAGGAGGGGGAAGGGATAAGGAATGAGAGTGGAAGTGGAAGGAAAAGGAGGTGCAGGAGATGAAACAGTTTGTGTACTTGGTCTTCGTGTTCCGGAGGAATGTGGGATTGGATTTTCGCATAAAAGAGAGAGTGAGGAGGGCAAATGTGTTGATGAGGCAGGTGTCGGGGTATTTTGTCAGGAGGGGGGCGGGGAGAACGAGTGTAGTGATTCTAGCAGCGAGCAGAGCGTGTAAATATGAGGAGAAATTTTTGGAAGAGGGGGGGAAGTAGGCTGGTTAGGGAGTGTTAATGGAAGAAGGAGAGGTATACCGGGAACTATATGTGGATTATGCCCAGTGCAAGAGCGCAATATTTATGTGAGAAAGGAGAGAAAGGAAGTCAGGAGCTTATAGCGATGTTGAGGTGTGGGTGCATAGAGTGTTTCAATAGGTTCTGGCTCTCTCGAGAGAAAAGGATGTGTGGGTTGTTCGGAAAGGGGGAGGCAAGAGCGGTGCACTGGTTGGAGGAGAGCGTAGAGGTGGAAAGAAGTGAGATAAGCATGGAGGTATTGTTGCATGAAAAGGGGCAAAAAAGGGCAGTAGCATGGGTGAAGGGAGTGTTGGGTAAGATGGAGATGAAGAGAAGGAAGGAGGAAGAAGAATGGAGACGGAAAGATTGTAAATAGGAGAGAAAGTAGATATGAGTAACATGTAAATATTGTAAATAGTAGATAAGTAGTAGGTATTAGAACGAAAACAGAGGTTGGCAAGCGAGGCAATGCGGGAAAATAGGGACATGCGAGCAAGGCGAGGCGAAGCGAGGAAGGCAAGGCAAGGCGATAAGAGCGTACGGCGTAGAGATAAGGAATGGATGGATGTTAGTTTTAAGAAAATTCTGTAAAAATGGAACGTTTATCTATCTGTCAATCATAATTTCAGTAGCGGAAATATCAACAGGAGTAAGAAGGATTTCAAAAAATAAAGAAATACCTTCGAAAACTTTTTTCGTAGAATTTTTTATTTTATTCCATTATGTAACACCAAAATATAGTATGAACCATAATAATACAGTTGAAACACACAAAAATTAAAATGATAAAAATACGCAAAAACAGAGATATATTCTAGGTGTGAAAAATTAGTGATTATTTTTTTGTAACGAATTAGGAGACGCCGCAGTGTTAGACTGTACAGGTTAACCAAAGGTGGCCGGGCTAAGGGTTAGATGGTGGTCAGCTGTTATCTGGACAACACGTCTTCGTTTGCGCGAACTGTATTTTTCCAAGAAAAGCTCATCCATTTTACTGCCCGGCGGTATTATAAAATAAAATCGGGCATACTCTCTGCCTCCTTTTTCGTCTATACGTAGTATAATTCTATGTTTGTCATGAACGAATGGACACAACCTCTTATATCCTACATTTGGGTCATTTTCGATATATCCAATTACGTACTGGTGACCGTTTTTCACATCAGTTGCTACTGTCCAAGAGCCTGGAAATAGTTCTGTAATTTTTTTCAGTACATAACTTTGGTAAAAATGAGCACCAAGTTCAGGTAGCCGACCTTTCTCAATATTCTGATTTTTCTTCCCTTGGTTCCAGTTCCCAAATGACCACAATGATTCTGCAAAAAGAGAGTATAAGTAAGAAATTAATTATCGCCTCAACAAATTAATTTTTCATCGAAATCATAGTTTTTATTTAACAAAAAATGTGATTGCATTGGAGAAAGAGAATAATAATCTGGCCGAGAAGATATCTGTAAATATTGTTAAGTAATGAAGTTATAGTGATGTTTTTTGTGGTCAAACATTAAAAGATGGAAAGAATAATGAAATTTCATTTTTAAACCACTATACTGCAATATTTTCCTTTAAATCGATTTCCACCAAAGATGGCTTCAACTGAAGCCTTTGGCAGTTGGATGTAGATTAAAAAATTGCATTTGTATGTTCATGTGTCGTTTTTTTATCAGTGGGTCAAAAATATTTAAGCTCTGGAAATTTTGTTTCTCAGACAACTATGCTTGGAACTTTACTTGTAGCTCCATATTCTTCAGGAAAGATTAAAATTGATGGCCTTGAAACGTTGATGCACATCACAAAATAAAAATTCCTATTTCAAAGAATTTTTTTTACTGTTTGTTAGATCACTATGCTGGAATATTTTCTTTCAGATGGATTGTCTCCAAAGCTGGCTAAAACTGAAAGTCTCGTCGTAAAATTCATATTGTGATGTATTTTTTTTCAAAGATTTAAAAATAAGAAAAATGAGGAAATTTCATATCTTAAACGACTATGCTGGAAGCTTCATATTAGACTGATTTCTTTCAGGAATGGTTTAAATTGAAGACCATGACATCTAGATATGCATACAAGAATAAAAATTTTTATCTCGTAATGATTTTTTTCCTGTAAGAGATTGAGGAATGAGGGAATTTCATTGTTTAGACCACAATTCTCGAATCTTTCCTGCGTAGCACGAGATACGTGATTGGAATGTTTTCGTTAAAGCCGAAGAAGCTTTAACAAAAGAGAATTCACAATCACCAAATTACAGTTGCAAATGTTTCGAAAATATTAATTTAAAAAAAGGCTATCTTACTGTAGAGATAAGAACAAAAAATGGCATAATTAGCAGTGTCTGGAAAGAGCAGGGTTGTAAATGAATTGTCAAAGCTTTGTTCTGAATAACAATTCTAGGAAAGAGGTAGACTCTCTGTAAGAATATCATTTGTTCATAACTAGAAAGGCAATGCAAAGTTGAACATTTGAGAAAAAAAGCAAGTTTTAAGGACTCGTCTACGAGAGAATAGTTATGAACAATAAGAAATTGTTCAAACAATTATTTTTGCTGGGTTAAATTAATTATTTAGTCACTTTGACTGAAAAGTTGACAAAAAGTTGAAAATTTAAGAAAAAAACATAATAACAAAATAGATGAATTTCAAACCAAAAAATTGTGGACGAAAAATGTAATAGTTGAATTTTCAGTTGAAAAATAATTAATTTTTGATAAAAAAAAAAACTAATCTTCAACCAAATAAATGAATTTCAACCAACTTCCAAAAAAAGGTGCATTAGTCAGCAGAAAGAATAATTTTCTTCCATTTTAAAAGGATGCAAAAATAATGAAAACCTATGAGATATTTTAGGAATTTTGTAAGGTTTCAAGAAAATGAAAAAAATTCTGTAGTTTCCTAGGAAAAATAAAAATTATTTTTGTCTTGGAAAATTAATTTTGAGAAAATATTGAGGAAGATTTGGAAATATTTGAAAATATTTCTAAAATTGTCAAAGAAGAATCTGAAAGAGTTTAAGACAATTTTTTTGAGTTTTTCAGCATTTAAAAAGAAATTCATGAAAAATTGGAATAATTTGAAAATATTGGAAGGTTGAACAATTTCGAAAGGATCAAAAAATAATTTTCTTAAGATCTATGGAAAAATTTTTCACAATTTTTTATTTTGGAAAATGAATTTTAAGAGAAAATCGAAAAATATTTCAAGAGATTTTGAATTTCAGCAATTTTATTATTTAGAAAATTTTATTATTCGAGAATGTTATTTTTCGGGATTTTTCAGCATTTCCAATTTTGAAAATTCTGGAATTTTCTATTTCGAATATTTTCTTTTCCGTGCTTCAAATTTACAAAATCATCAAAATTTCGTCAAAATTTGGAATAAAATTTCTTGATCTACTAGAAAAATATTTTTTTTTTCACTTTGAAATTTTTTTAAATTCAAAATGCCAGTGAGTCTGGTTAACGAACTTGACCTGCATTCTGAAGGTAGTTTATACTCTTCAAAAAAACAAACATTTGTTCAATGTTTGCAACATGACAAGAGATTTCTGCCCAGATGTTTCCTATTCTCTGTCGTAATATACAATATGTTTCTGAATAGACGATAATAACACCTAATAAATTATATGAAAATATACTATATATATTTTTTTCAAAATTTTGAAAACGGAATGAAAAAATATTTTAGATACAAATTTATTAATTTATTTCAAACAAAAAATGTATTTTCTACTATGAAAGATGGCTTTTCAACAAAATACTTTAATTTTTAACAAAATAATTAAATTTTGAACATGATAGTTGAATTTTCAACCTGAAAATATAAATTGCCAACAAAAAGTGCCACAGTTTATATTTCAATCAAAAGACATGACATTTATTTTTTAAAAAAGTTTTGCAGATCGAAAAAGACGAATTTTCAACAAATAAAGATTTTTCACTCAGAAATGAAAATTTTACATAAATTTTTGAACCCTCAAGCAAAAAGACGAATTTTCTCTACAAAAACTGAATTTGCAAAGAAAAAATATGACTTTCAGCAAAAAATTATTTTTCCACGAAAATGACGCATTTTTGCCCAATAAAAATCAAATTTTAGACCAGTAAAATTTTTTTACCAAAAAAGGAGAATTTTCAGTTACAAATGATCAATCTTAAGAAAATGAAAGAGTTACATTTTCAGTCAAAAAATTAATTTTAAACAGAAAAAAAATACTTTTCCACTAAACAGTAAATACTTCAACAAAATAGTTGTACTTTCAGCTGTTCAAAAAAAAAAATAGTTTCTTAACAAAGCGATTCAACTAAATCTTTCAAATAAAATAATTTAATAGTCAAACGAAGAAGAATAATTTTCAACTAAGAAGTAGCATTTTCTTCGAAAAAAAAAAACATTTCAACCAAAGCGGATGAACTTGTAAATCAAAATTGTAAATTAAAAAAAAAATAGTTGAATTTTCTTTTAAAAGAAATTTCAGTTGAATTTAATGATCAAAATGTAAACTTTTTACCAAAAAAGAAGTTTCTACGAAAAAATTGATTTTTGGTTGCATTTTTATCCATAACAGATGAAATTTCCCTCAAAACAGATCAATTTTCTTCTGAAAAGAAAACAAAAAAAAAAAATTGTTGAATTTTCATCCAGAAAAGATTTCAATTGACTTTGAAAGATCAAATTATGAACGCTTTGACAAAAAATAAGTTTCAACGAACAAAATTGAATTTTTGATTTAAAAACACGAATTTTATCAATCAAAAGGGACGAATTTTCAACGCAATTCAAATTCTCTAAAGAATAGTTGAATTTTAATCCAAAAAAAAAATGAAATTTGTACTGAAACGGATGAATTTTTAATTAAAAATGGACAATTTGTTTTCAAAGTTAAATTTTCATCTAAAAAAGCCTTTAGTTCATTTTTTGAAACGAAAATTTCAATTTTGAACAAAAAGTAAATTTTCTACGAAATAGTTAAATTTTCAACAAAACAATAGAATTTTCAACCAAAAGTATGACTTTTTAACAAAGTAGTTTTATTTTCAGTCAAACAGTTGCATTTTCATCCAAGGAAGATGAAAGTTCTCTTAAAACAGATGAATTTTTTATTCATTAAAAAAAAATTGGAAAAAATAATTAAATTTTCATCCAGAAAAGATTTCAGTTCAGTTTTCTATTCAAAATGTTAAATTCAATCAAAAAGTAAGTTTTCTACAAAATAGTTCAATTTTCAACAAAACAGTAGAATTTTCAACTAAAAGTATGATTTTTAGCAAAACTGTTGAATTTCAAACCAAATAGTTGCATTTTTATCCAAGAAAGACGTAATTTCTGCTAAAGCAGGTGAATTTTGAAATCGGGAAAACAAATTTTCAAACAAAAATTGAATTTCCAACCGAACAATTGCATTTTTATTCAAAAAAGATGAAATATTTCTTTCAGACCAGTTGAATTGAAAGAAAACTTCAAAAAAATAGTTAAATTTTCATCCCAAGAAGATTCTAGTTCACTTTCCGACACCAAAATAAGAATCGTAAACTATAAAGTTATTTTCTGCTAAATAGTAGAATTTTTGACCAAATTATGAATTTTCAACAAGTTTGTTAAATTTTCAACCAAGCAGCTGCATTGTCCAAGGAAAATGAAAATTCTACTGAAATAGATAAATTTCCAAATCAAAAAGACAAATTTTCAAAAAAAGTTGAATTTTCATCCAAAAGGATTTCAATAGAATTTTCCACAGAAAAATGCAGATTTTAAACAAAAATTAAATTTTCTAGGAAATAGTTGAATTTTCACAAAGTAGTTGCATTTTTGTCCGAAAAGATGCAATATTTCTACTAAAAAAAAGATGAACTTCTAAATGGAAAAGAAAAATTTTCAGAAAAAATATTTTTCTTCAAAAACATCTCAGTTGAGTTATTGGCAAAAGAGTTGAATTTTCAACCCAAAAAGACGAATTTTCAACATAACAATTGAATTCG
Organism: Andricus quercusramuli; assembly: GCA_932178445.1. Classification (NCBI taxonomy): domain Eukaryota; kingdom Metazoa; phylum Arthropoda; class Insecta; order Hymenoptera; family Cynipidae; genus Andricus; species Andricus quercusramuli. The sequence continues at coordinate 163,584 of CAKNXH010000161.1, read as the reverse complement.
AAGAAAAATTGTCTTCTTAAGAAAATTGTTAAATCTTCAACCAAATAACTAAATTTCTAACTAAAAAGATAATCTTCGGGAGGATGTTATTTAAGTACGTTCCCTAAAAAATCAGACAATATCTCAACTGATAGCATAAGTGACTCACTTTTCTCTAATTTCTAACTCTGATATTAAATTTTATTTATGAGTGAACTCACCAGTTTGATTAGGGAATATGACTAGGATGAAGCACAGAATACTAATTCCAACCCTCATTTTCTTGAAATAAAGAACACACAATTAAAGAATTTCGATAAGGGTAAATCTTCTTTCAAAAATATTTTAGGTTTCATATGCTAGTCGCTAACTCATTATTCCTTCCTTCCCAAAATGAAACTGTAAAATACCGGAGACAATATGACACTATTCTAGGTACAATTTAGAGGGGGCAATTACATTTCATGCAGCGGCAAGATGACTTGTAGATATTGTTGAAAAAATTTTATCTTTCGACAAAAAATGAGGTCTACGTTCTTTCACATGTTATTTATTTATTATCAGGAAGAATGCGGCAACCAAGAATAAATACAAAATTATGAATTGAATGGTGGCAGTCCATAAGAGGGTAAGGAAGATTTTTATGAATTTGGCTCATTTTATGGAAAATTCTAGAAAAGAAAATATTGTAATGGTAACATTTTTCAAAATTTTTAAATTCATTTAATTAAACCTTGCTCAATTCAAAAATGTCTAATAGAATGTTGAAAACAATTTTCGTATGTGTGTGCTGATGTGTGTTTATTTTCACCACTAAGATCTTGAAACTGATGAAAGTATTTCTAAAAATATTTATTGCATTTTTTTAGCACTCAAGAAAATTTTAAAAATCAGTTTTTTATAGTAAAAATTTTTTCATTAGCATAATCATAAGTTGATGCAAAAATATATAAAAGATTCCTTGATTCGAGATGAATCGATTGACCTCATGGCAATAGAAAGTGCAAATTTTTAGCCAAGCAGCACGACGTGCTACAAAATTCGTCAAGAAAACGAATTCTTACTTTCAAAATGAACTGAAAAATTCTTGATGAGGAAAATTTTTCGTTAGGAGTAATTGAAATCGACTGATTATTGATGAAAAAAATCATTGTATTGATTAACCCCTGAAGTTATCCATGGGGTCTTTTTGACCCCGCTTTTTTCTAATCACGAGTCATTTTTTACATTTCTTTTTAGTTTTTAATTTTTTTTCCATATGTTAAAATCAAAAATAAATATATTAACTTGTTTTATTTTACAAAGGATACAAAAAAGTGTATCCAACAAAATTTTGGTGAAAAAATATTTAAAATCCTTGTTACAATAAAGAAATTTCTGCTGGGGTCTTCAGTGACCGCCCTCATTCTTTACGTTATCACAGAGAGGGGATAACTTTAAGGGTTAATTTAAAAAAGGCCCTTGCTTTTTGGCACGTATATAGTTCAGATCTTCGGCAACCGCCAATGGCCATCTATCGGATATCAATGAACTAAAAAGAAACCCTCAGAAAGAGTTCCTTTAAGCCTAAGATTTTAGAGGATACCAACGTTCATTTAAAATAATGTTACTGAACTCCTAGTTTTTTCTGTACTTTTACCTGATGAATATAAATTACAATAAATGCAAAAAGATAAACCTTCTTTGCAAATTTTTGAACTCATTATTTTTTATTTTCCTTCATAATGCATTATCGAAGCATAATTTAAACCATATCAATTTGAGTCCATCCAAATACTTTTTTTGACATGTCACTCTGCACAAACGCGTGAAGAATATACAATATAATTGCAGTTGTAGATACATAAAGTGAAACAATGAAAGTACACAAACATTAAGATACATTATATGTACAGAAATCCATTATTTTGCTATTTTTTCCAAACAGGATGGTTCACAGGGATGGAGCATATAGCTGAATCAATCAATGATCTCGTAAAGGGGTATACGTTCATCTTTTATCCGGACAAAACGAGTTTTCCGATTGTATTTCTTGAAAAGCAGATCATTTACGGGATCCTGCTCTGATATTGGGAAAAGTACGTCTGCATATAAACCGTAATTATCTATACGTAATTTAATTTTTGAATTTCCGTTCAAGAATGGACACAAAATTTTTCCTTTTGGTCCGTTTTCGATAAACCCAATGACATACTCGCGACCATTTTCCACCTGTGTTCCTACAATCCAAGGGCCTGGTAATAGTTCGATGACTTTATTTTTACGAATATAGCTGAGGTAATAACGAGCAGCAAGTACAGGAACCGGATCGTTCTTTCTCGGGGCCCATTTTTTGAATAGACGAATTGATTCTGCAAAAAGAAAGTATAAGTGAGCAATTAAATATTGTATTAATTTCTTGTGAGCCTAACTTGTGAGCATAGAATAGACAGATAGATCTTACCACAAAATTAGGTTCAAAGAAGAGAAGGTCTAAGATAGATGTATAATTATTTATATTCATTTTGTTTAGGAAAATCTGAAGTTAAACTAGAAAATATGTGTACAGTAGTAAACACGAAGCATCATTTTTCTTGGGAAGCATTTTGTTCCAGCGATTATTTGGCTCTCAGGATCATAATGATCAGTATTTGTACTTGTATTTATTCGTGGAAAGTTCCTAGGGCTAGATAGCCCTGTAAGGAAAAGGTGATATATATTCTAATTATGGTCAACTGTATCAAACGCCTTAGGAAATTCAAAAAGGACTACAACCGTTATTTTCCTTCTATCAATTGCCAGTTTCAGGTCAGAAGTTACCTTAAGTGAAGCTGTAAGTATACTATGTCTGGCACAATACCTGGGACAATGTGTTAGAAAGGTTCAGACAAGACACAAAAAATGGATATCAGACGGAAATATTTGAGAGAGTTAGGGTTAGATATTTTAGGTACAGGGCGAATAATCGCCTTTTTCCAGGCATCAGGGAATATTTCCAACTGTAGAGATGCATTATGGATGTGCAATTGAATAGGGCTAATGACTCGTGAAGCTAGATGAATTATTCTAATTTAAACACCATCAGAACCTTCAGCATTTGATTTTACCTCGGAGAGTTTTCTAATCAGGCGTCTTGCAATATGTCAGAAAACAATAATCAAGTATCATCCAAAAGTAGAAGGACCTGAGGACCGGGAAGGAGTGCTGTTCACAAGGAGCATTGATTTTGTGGTGAAAGCTGTTTAAAGGTCTTAGAAGAGAAATTGTTATCTGAAGCCAGGGATTTTTGAGGAATAAGTCCGAGTCGTCTAAGAGAAGCCAGATGTTTTTATTTCTATTCCTCAATGAATTTGTCTCGCAGTTGCTGATTGCCGAGTTCCGCAACAATGAAAGAAGGGTTGGTGAATTTTTTGAATGCAGGTGCCTTAATATTTCAATATATTTTCATGAAGGAAACGTCAGGAGCCTTAGCTACCAAGCCCGTGGTAGTAAACAGATTTTTATTGGGTTTAATAGGAAAATTATGAATTTCTAAAGTCGTTTGAGGGACATATCCTCCTTTCCCAAAAGGGAAGTCTTGGGACTGCGCAAGTTCTTCCTTTTGTCCTTTCAATACAGCATTTCTGAACATAGAAGCGAGATCAGGCTTCTTGGTGATAATCTTTGCTGCTGAGGGGGCAGGAACGTGAGGAGAAAACGTACTGATGGCTTTGAGAACATTAATTGCAGCTTTCCCAGACTAACTACCATCGACTACCCTTTTTAAGTTTAACAAAGTTTTTTCTTTTGAAATGTTAATAAGTTCGCGCAAACTAGATGAGTTTGAACGCCGCCCTTCAAACACACAAGCACGTCAGATCCTCCTCTGGAAATCACTTGCTTGCACTCTGGACACTCACGCATTGCTCTAAATTACTAATGAAAGTTATTTATTGATTCCAAAAGAGCAAGAAACTAGCTGTTTCGGACAAACCCAGTTTGCTGAGACTAGCAGGGGAAACACAAAGTCACAACTTGCAAATTTTTATTCAAAAAAGAGTAAAAACCTACTTCGTGAATGTTGCCATCAACATTATTATAATTATCCTACTCTCGATTATACTATATAATGTCATACAGACGATGAAAAGTTTAGTATTTGAATACAAAAATTGATGTTTGCGATTCTGAAGATGCATCTTTCATGCAAGGAAATTTTCATAACATTTCAAGCGATTTCTGCCCAAAAATGTTTTCTCAAAGTGTATATTTTATTTAAAAAACTATCATGACATGCAAGAAAACATGTCAACATATGCTCATAGTTTAAACAAAGGTTTCAGAAACAAAGATTTCTTCATACAGCGTGTTTTTGTTCAAATTAATGTTACCGAAGGTTGATATCGGTAATGGTGGAAAATATTGAAAAGTAGTAGAGAAACTTTTCTCAAAGCGATAGAAGAGAAAGAACTTCACTTTGTCAATTTTTGTTCTACATTGCGTGATTTCCAAAAATGAATAGGCTTAGGGAAAATATTTGTTTTAACGGCTTCACGAAAATGTGCACCATGTAAACTTGATACATAATTCGGAAAAAATTTGGCACCACTTATAAAAATTGTTCTAATGCCAAAATGGATAATCTCAATTGAATTCATGCTCTATTTTAATTTTTGTTTCTGATAATTCTTTATTTGTTTGATTTGGAACAAGATATAAATATATTTTATTGAAAAATGCATTTTAAATTAAAAATATTGTTACACTTACCGATAGAATTTGGGAATACGACTATGATTAAACACAGAATACTAGTGACAAGCCTCATTTTCCTGAAATAAAGGACACACACTTCAAGAATTTCGTTAGAAGACACACTAAAGAATATTCTTTAAAACATTCCACATTTTATATACAAGTCGCGATTTCATCATTCCTTTTTCATTATTTGTATTTCATCACTGTGTTCCCCCCAAACCGAAGTTGCAAAATACCGCAAAACTGTGACACTTTTATGTGAAATATAGAGGGGGGAATCAAATTACCCAGTGGGAAGATCACTAGTAAATATTGTTGAAAGACATGATAAAATTTTATCTCGCTCAAAAAGAAGGTCTAGATGAAGTTACATAGTATATTATTCATTATTTTATATTTTTCTACAAAATCATCCAAATCTTTTGGAATCAGATCAGCAAGTTCATTTGCTCAAAAAACATTTTCAATATAGATTTCCACAAATTTTAAATTTCCTTTTTGCTAAAAACTTTCTAATTTCTAATCTTTAATATCCAATACACATGACCTCTCTGTATCCCAATTTTTTTATTATCATTCCCATCAAACTGAATAGCCATGAACATCAAATTTTTCTTTTTTTGTTCGAGGAAACCCTTTCGACCTCAAAGCAAGAACGAGTTTCACTTTTTGACGTAAAAGAAGGCCAAAAGCATATTTTCCAACTGAAATCAAAACCCTTTGTCTTCAAGCAAGAATAAATGAATCAGTATAAAAAAAAAAGAATAAAAAAAAAGATTGATTCCTTGAAATTTCTTAACAATAACCTATGCAAATATATGCATATCTCTCACAAGCTTTCTGAGGATGAAAATATTTATTGAATAATGTTAATATTGAATGTTTCAATTTATAAAATATGAAATGCAGTAGAATATTAAGAGTAATTCTTCAGAGATGCGTGCTATAATTAAACATTGAGAAACCCAATTTTATCTTGAACAAATAAACTTGACAAACATTTCTTTCTCCCGAAAGAGCTTAAGACAATAAAAATTCATACACGGCCATAAGCTTATCAAATCTTACTTCGCAAGATGAAGATGGTGTCACAGAGATTTGTAAAAGTGAAGAAATTTCATTTGTAAATATTTCTCAGCATTATTTTTCACTTGGCTATATTGTATCATCAAAATATTTCCTACGAAGGAATTTTCTTGGTTCATGAAATAAATATCGAATGGGGAATTCAATTAAAAATATAACATGAAGTCTAATATTTCAGAAAATTTCGATATGAGAGTAAAGATGAAATGAAAGATTTCCGGTATTTTGAGTGAAACTAATTGAGACCTAATTCAGTTTTACAAATTTCCGAACCGATATCTAATTTCGTGTGGAGGTAAGTTGCGCGAACGTGAATGTGGAAACATTTAGTAGAAACCTTTGCATGACCACAAATAAATAATATTATGAATTGTAAATTGGTTGATTGACAATTACTTTTATAAAAATAAGAAATCAAGTATATCTTGAAGAAGTAGAGTCAAGGCAGTGTGACTAGGCTAGAACCAAATGAGTTACATTTGCCGCGCAAGGAATTTGGCTTAGCTTCTTGTATTTTATTTACTACGATTTTTCTATTTATCATTTCCTTCAAGCTCATAGTGGCTCAGACTTCTAAGCCCATTGAGCCACAAACCAAATCGGTTGGCCCAAGCAGTCAATTCCAGACATCTTGGTAAAGCTTCGAATCTCAACCACTGATTGCGTTATAATTTCCTCGGGTTTTGAGGAATAAGCCCCAAGCGTTTGTTGCCTGAGCCTACCTGACACCAGAAACTGGCATCAGTCTTTAAAGCCATCTTCGTACAAAACAAAACCTACCGTTGTAAATTTTTCTTTCCTTATCCCTTCATAATGTCATTTTTCCATTGTGGGAAAGATGACCCTACTAGGAGTCTATATACTTCAGCTGCCGCAATCTTCCTTACAAGAAGGTGCAACGGCGGGATGTCCAGGATGACCTTGAGAGCTAGTGTTGGTGTTGCTTTCATAGCACTATTGATCGTCAATTAGAAAAACCTTTGAAGGTTTTCCAGTTGTTTCACTGTACTGATTGGCTCAATCTTTTGCAACCTGGTCGTTGATGCGTATGTCATTGTTGGTCTAATTATCACTGTTCATAACAAAACTTCCTTTATGAGTCCCTAACAGCATTTTGTATTTTCTTATTATATCATGCTATAGTTGCCCTGTACAAGCCCTACTTTCCATTCTTTTTGGATCTGTTAAAAAAGCGTCAAGTATCCTTTCTCAGGTCCAGCAAACTGCAGCAGCATTCAAACAGATTTCTAAATTCCTCAGGTGGTGTAGGTCTTTGGAGTCAAATGGCAGGTACGCTGAGAAAATCACCATTGATTGGCGCCTGCCTCGTAAATTTTGCTTGATCTTTATGGCTAACAAGTCTATAAAAAGGAACCTTTGTATTCCAATAAATTTAATATTGCCTCTGACAATAAGTTCTATTCTAGGTGTTTCTACGGAACTATCATAAATGACTGATCCACTCTTGTTACGTGATCCTCTTACTTTCGCCTTGTAAGTCCAAGGTTCTTGTGTTAAGGCAAGAACGTATGCTACAAAAAAAACGTCTGCTTTAGATAGCAGACACTTCTTCATCGCGTGGTACACTTATTATCCGCTTAAACTTCCAGTAGTCTCCTCCACATTTTCAAAAACAGATCCAGACACCGCCTTTGGGGGTCATATTGATTGTTGAAAGAATTTTTATATCGATCCTCCTCAACCCACAGTGAGGCTTGCAATCAGTATACTTGAGACTCCCGACCACTCCTGTTTCTACAGTTACTACAAGTTGGCTAGCTTGACTACCCGCCTTAACATCGCTAACCCTCCACCCTGCCGTTTTTATGGTCGGACTTTGGATTGCTATCCACTTGAGCACTGCTATTGGTTCCACGGATAAACTAGGAATCCAATCCAGTAGCTTTACTGGCCTTGAGAAGTCTTTGCTGTCGATCACTTTTATCTTACCTCCTAACGAATTTTGTAACTCGGGAAGATCTTCAATGAGCCAAGTTTGGGACACACCTTCAGAACAGATGGCGATTCAAGCGTCAATTCTTAAGCAGCAATCTCAAAATCTTGGGATGAGTTCTCTAGGTTGCACTTCATCGATTTTCTTTTTTAATGCTGCTTCAATTGTCTTGGCCTGCTCATCATCGAGTTTGGTTAATGGAAACCTCTCAGCGACTATGATCACTTTTAGATGACTCTAAAGGGCTTGGATATAAAAGGATTTTGGTACTCTTATCTGCATCTCCTTCTGTTCCCTGATTTTGTTGGATGTGCTGCTATCATAATAAGGCCTCTCTGGAATCCTCATTTAGCTGGTTGTTGCGTCCAATTGATTTAACAACTGGGGTCTCAATCTATCTTGTGTTACTTTACTCAGTTTAGGAAAAATGTAATGTTATTTTTCACAGTTGAATCAAAAACTGCGTATTCCATCAAAGAATTATTCGTAACAAATCCAAAGATCTTTCGAGGGTGAACAAGTACTGTCTCAAGACAGGCATGAAATACAAAGCCATACAGACATACAGACAGACACATTCCTAAAAACCTGTCTTTCGGATTCAGTGGGTCTCCAAACGTGGAAATTTGACAAAAACTGAATGGGGGCGGTCAAATTTCACGAAAATCTAATCTTCCTTGGGAAAAAAGATTTTGCTTATCGATTTTTTTTGTAACTTGTATCATTTTTCTAAATTTTTTTCATTTCTCCTATTTTAAATGTATTTGTTGTGCAGCTGGTGTCATTTTTCCAAAAATTTAATTTTCTCAATAATGTTTTTTTAACGATTAAAGCAAAAACTACGCCTCATATAAAAACTTATTTAGAACCCCAATTAAGAAAGTTTTGAGATGAATTCGTAGATATTTTTCAAGTAAATAACTTTTGTTTCTAAGTTTTTTGCGTGGCTGTCATTTTTCAGAAAAAAAAGAAAAATTGATTTTTTTATGATTGAAACAAAAATGACGTGCCCTGTCAAAAAATGATTTGAAACAAATTTGTGGATTTCTCGACTGTGAATAGCTCTCGTTTCTAATTTTTTCCATAGTTTGTGTCATTTTCCCAGAAAATAATTTTTTGCATTCTTAATGCATTTTTACGATTGAAACGAAAGCATCAAACAGATAATCAAACAGATAATCAAACAAAAAATTATTTACAATAAATTTGTAATTTTTTTGGCTGATAAACTTTCATCTATTCATTTTCATTTTTTATTTTTTCCATCATAAATTTTTAGATCTTTTCTTGGTGCACAATTTATATCTTATCTTTTCCCGCATTTTGCATAGTCTGACCCAGAAATTAAATTTTTTATTTTCTTGTGCAATCAAAATTTGAATTTTCGATTTTTCAAGGAAATTCAAAAACTTGTTATGAAAATCTTGTAGGGCTTTCAAAAAGCTACGTGACAAAAAATTTGAAGGTTGAGTTTCACAAAACACTAATACATATCCTGATGAGAATGTGAAATTGATAGACAAAAGAAATTAACCCAGAAGAAATCTACAACTTTTTTATCCCATCTTTCCCAATTTGATCTGATGTTCTGATCGGGCTCCGAGTAGAATTTCTAGTCTAGAAAAAAACTTATTGGGGCCCTATCAGGCCCTAATGGACAATTTCTTGCTTGGAATGAGTAAGGAAAATCTATTAGTAAAATCTTTTAATCTATTAGTTATTAATGTTGAATTGAAATGTATTGCACTTATATATAGGATGTGATATAGTTTGTTCAATTTTTGAGTTCTATTTTAAGCTGTATTATAAAATGCATTCCAAGAAATGGTTTGAAGATGTAGTTGATAATAACCAACCAAAGTTGTTTAGCATTTTTTTACACATTTATTTGTTAATTTTTAAAAATATGAAATTTAAACATTTTATTTGACAGTAAATGAAATATTTTCTCTACAAATCCTCTTCGAAATTTCACTGGTTATTGTTTGTATATCTCAAGAGAAAAAACCTTGATTTAGTTCACCGTACAAAACGTTAAAGTAGTTTTTGATTCTTCATATCGCTTTTCTGACCGTGAACCTAGCAGGTAGATGACTTTTACTGTCTAAAAAAGTAAGTTACATAATTATGTATACAATGAGTTAGCTATACACTGACAGTGTCACTCGAATTTGAGGAAATCATGATATTCATTTCTAAGAGAGGTTTTGAGGTAAAGTGCGAATAAAGATACACAATTATTGAATGGAATTAAGCAACATTTTTCGGAATTAATTGCTTGACGCTTAGATATATAACATGAATGACTACATGTTGACTTCATTTCTTTATCTTTGATTCAAAATATTTTTTTCAAAGCCTACACTAGAATGAAGAACGGCCTGAAGTCTTTTGCGAATTTGTATATTTCTGCATCAGAAGTTGTACAACTTATATTAATTCCTGTGCATTTTTCAATAATTATTTAAATCACAAGAATTGTTTTCAATTCCAATTTTGAATTGCGCGCCAACTGCGCCCAACCAGTGCGAGGCCCGAGCGCAAGCGCAGTGGCAAAAGGCGCCAGTATTGGCATCACTGACTTCGAGAACGCTGCCCAGTGCTCCCAATCTTGCTCCCCAACCGCACTGCGCATGCGTCGCGCCGAATTTCTGATTGTCTGCATAGCGCGCGCTTATTTAAAATGTTTAAAATATGCAAATTAATTGTTTAAACAAATAATAATTATAAAATGCATTAAAATACATTTTTCATTGCAAAATATACTTTCGCAGTCATAAATATAATAATTATGTGATTTCACTGCTGAAAACGCATTATTCCTTTGGACATCGAAGAAAGATTTCAGCAGTGAAATCTAATTATCATTATATTTATGAATGCGAAAGTATATTTTGCAATGAAAAATTTATTTTAATGCATTTTCTAATTATTATTTGTTTAAACAATAAATTTGCATATTTTAAACATTTTAAATAAGCGCGCGCTATGCAGCGAATCAGAAATTTAGCGCGACGCATGCGCAGTGCGGTTGGGGAGCAAGATTGGGAGCACTGACGCTGCCTGACAGAACAGTCCTTGCGACGCATTACCTAACAGCACGGGCAGGCGTCGAGTGCTTTTTCTAAATCTGAATATCTCAGTAAATTTGTAACGAATAAATATGAGATTTTCCAAAAAACATCATTCAACATTGCTAAAAAACATCATTCTCTGGAAGTTGTTTGAAAGTCTAAGCTAACTAGATACTTTTTACCGGCGAAACCAAGAAAACAAAATTATCGATTAACCTCATTTTGCAAATAAACAATATCACACAATAAACGTTTGGTAAATTTTTCATGATTTCGTAAGCATCGCTAGAGCAATCTAAACATGTCCTGCTAACTTGAACTCATTTCAAAAATATTTGGCTGAGTTGAAACGATTTAACTTTTGAAACTGAATCAAATCAGGGAGACATTTTTTTCAGTATTTCGTTTTTATTATTGAAAATAAACGTTTGACAACAAAAATTTGTGAAGAAAAAATTTTCATTTTCTCATTATCTACAATTCTGCATTTTCAGAAAATTGATTATTCGACTTTGAGAATTTTCTTTTTTTGAGATGATCGGACAATACTTTTCGCGTTTTCGAGCATCCGGCAGGTTATTGATGTTAAAGATATAAATAAGTTCTAGCAGCGACTCTTTTTTTTTATTTGTCTTTCGTCCAGCGTGGCATTTTTTTCTCGTAAATGGGTATTTACCATTTCTGTCTATTATTTCTCAGTTCTATTTGTCATCAAATTGGCTATGGCGAATCTTGACATCATGAAAATATTTTTCAGGCCATAAATGTGGATTTCGAAAACTAAAGGAACATTTTTGAAAAAATATTTTCTGCAGTATTTTTTATTTTTTTTTCTACAGTGTATTATAAATATATAACATAATTCAAATATGTTATAAACCATATCAACCGAAGTCTATCTGAACATTTTGCTATACATTTGAAGGTTTCTCAGGGTATTTTTTCTGCAGTGTTTGACAATGTTTTCATAATGTAGCATCAAAATCTAAAATAAACTATATTAACTCAAGTTTAATGTAACTTAAATGTAATGTAAACTAACGTACCATGAAAATATAATATAACCCATATTTACTTGAGTCTATCTTAACATTTTGTTATACATTTGAAGGTTCCCTGGGCATAAGGGCGTAAGAGAGAAAACTCGAATTTCATAGAAGCCACAAAACATACTCTATAATTAATCGCAATCAATTTTGTTTCAATATAAAAGAACTTTCGAGCTATTACTTATACCTATTGAATTGTGAAAAGAACAAGCTAAGATAAGTAGTCACTGAAGACCAGAAAAAATAACAAACACGGATTATGGATTACTTCTAAGTCGAACCGGTCCAATGTTTTTTACCCTCATGCCAATATAAATACAGTTACAGATACAGAAATGAAAATTATGATCATGCACAAAAATGTAGGTACGTGCTATATATTTAAATTTCACAAAATAGTGCGATAATTTCATTGAATTATTTATAAATCAATCAATTTTCCGGAACATTACGATAGGACATATGGTTGGCCCATGATGCTAAACTAGTTATGCGCATCAAAGTGCTGGCCACAGCTCTGTTGTCGCGCTCGGACGGCGGAGCTAAAGAAATGAGGCGCCCATATTTGCTTTCGGACCTCTGCAGCGACTCCTGGCGAAGGGCGGCCTGGCCTGCGGATGTCGAAGCCTGACTTGACGAAGGCTCACCCGGGGCGGCCGGACCAAACTCCGGTTCAAGGGGCCTAGCGCGAAATCCCTCAAATTCGACAGTAAGAATGTGATTTTCATCGTATTCCTTGTAGAAAAGATTATCCAGAGCATCACCGTCGGGAATCAAAACATACCTGTAGGCATAGAAGCCATCTACGCGTATTTTGATTCTTCTGAAATCCATTCCCAGTCCTTGTATAGCATGAATGAATGGACACAATTCCGGCTTCAGACCTTCTATTTCTTTGATATATCCAATGATGTACTGGACACCATTTTCCTTCCGTATTCCTACGTTCACGAAACCTTGCCGTAAACCTATAATATTTTGTTCATCTTCTTCTTTAGAAGGGATGTAAGCACGAGCAGAAAGTTTTATATAGTTATTGGGCATGGTGTGTCTTATTTGAGGTCCAGACGGTTGGGGGCTTTTCGCGAACATGCCAAGAGCTGACTCTGCAAGAGAAAAATATGAGTAGGGAGTGAATTATTGAATTAAGTAATGAAATGAAATACCAAATCATAGTTTTTACTTCACAAAGAAATATAATGAAGTCTGACCTGAGGTGGCCGGCTTAGTCTCCAGTTCAAGGCGCCTAGCGCCAAATCCCTTTATTTTGAAAATGCGAATGTGTCTTTCATCGTATGCCTTGTTGAAAAAATTATTTAGAGCATCACCATTGGGTATGATAACATACCTGTAGGCATAGAGACCATCTACGCGTATTTTAATTCTTATATTTTCCCATACCAACCCATTTCGTACAGTATGAACGAATGGACACAATTTTTTTCTTCCACCTTGTGTTTCTTCGATATATCCAATAACATACTCGACATTGTTTTCCTCCTGTATTCCTACTTCCACCAAACCTTTATGTAGACCTTGAACTGTACCTTCTTTTTTTATCAAAGAAGAAAGGTAATTACGAGCAGAAAGTGTTGGATGTGTATCGGACATGGGGTGTGGCATTTGAGGTCCAGGCGGTGGGGAGTGTTTCTTCCAAAATTTAAACTTTGATTCTGCAAAAGAAAAAAGAAATAAATAATAAAACTCCCAACAGAAAATTGCTGAATGAAAAAAAAATTCGAACTAGGAAATTACCGAATTTGAACGAAGAAATTTTGGTTTGTTGATATTATTTATTGACTAAATATACAATTATCAAATATTTTGATTTGAAAAATTATTATTGTTATTTTAAATTTAAGCGATAATTTTAGAAAACTTAAACATTAAAAATAAATTTTTTCCGTTGAGATATTTGATTATTGTATTTTTAATAAATAAATAGTATTCATGGAAAAAATATTTGAATTTATTGTATTCAGGAATTCTATAATTCGGGAACTTTTTGTCGGGTATTTTATTATTTTGGAATTTTCATATTTGAGCGTTGTCCAATAAGTCCTATTGAAGATTGGGTCTCAGAGTAAAAAGTGAAAACTCTGATTCTGTTCTTGGTTTTATTTTCAGGAATTCTATACATAAACTTATTCTGCAGTATTTTTTAGTTTCCTCCATGATTTATCATTGAAATATAAAGTAAACCATATAAACTGAATTCTATATTTCACTTAATATTATTTTTCAGTCGAATGTTCATAAATTTCAATTTTATCTCTTTTTTTATAGTGATTTTTCGGAAATAGTTTTAGTACCGAATTTTCTCACGTAGCGAAGTATCTGCCCTTTTGTAATTTGTCTCAGCATGTTTTTATTCCTCGTTTCTTGTTCATTGCTTTCAAAACAAATTTGTAAAATCTTTTCATATTTCAAATTCTACAGTTACTTTCAGCTCTTAACCTTCATATACAAGCGACGTCATTGGATGCCCCGGCCTTGTACCGATACGCACCTTCTAAGCATGTGTACGCTTTTGCACATCATGCATGTCAGTGTTTTCCAATGTTTTTCAAGTGTTTTTGTTGATAAATGAAATATTTCTCCAAAATAGTACAGTTCGCCAAATAAAAATCAATATAATAGGATAAAAAAATGACTCCAATATTTTGCGGAATATTGAATTTTGTAGCATGACGTCACGGTCATGCTAGGATAGGTGAAAATGTCAGAAAGGTTAGCATAGTCGGCACACCTTGACATGGGGCTGTATACGCCTTTTCGGAGAAAACATTCTAAACGTGAAAGTATGTTATAAGGATCCGTTTCGTAATATTGTTCAAGTGCAATTCAGTTTCATCGTCTTGTCGGCTGAAGACTTTTCAGTTTCACGAAATACAGTCAACTGTCCGAAAAAAGAAACTTGACTTGGAAAATGCTTTCTACACTTGATAAATATTATTACGGTCATGACACACTCTTGCGTTTACGATATTTTCTCCAAACACTTGAATGCATTCCCATGACGCCATGCTAAAATACTGAATACAGACCAACGTACATGGTACGTGGTAAGAGGTGACGGAACTGCGTAATTTCAAATTCCAATATAAATACAGTTACAGATAAAGAATTTAGAATTATTAACATATACGAAAATGTAGACGCATGACATATATTGAAAGTTATTCTATAGGTTTTGTTCTTACCCTAGCATCCATCTATCAATCTTCTTGCCATATAACCCCACAGAATGAATCTCTTAATTTTCAATGAAAAAAGGAACCATGTGCGATAAATTCAATTTTATTGAACATATATTAGTGTAACACTCACTTATCACTTTTCAGAAATTCATAGGTTAAAAGAGCTAATATTATTATACTCACCAATAGGATTTGGAAATGCGATTACGATAAAACACAGAACACTAGTCATATCCCTCATTTTTTTAGATAAAGGAAGAATTTCGATGAGAGCTAAACTGGTGAATATTCTGCAATATGCCTCAGGGTATATACACTTGTCGCTATCTCATTATTTCTTTTTTGTTATTTGTATTTCATCACTGTGTTCCTCCAAAACGGTACTTACGACATACCGCTGAATTGTGACATTTTCATATACCATCTAGAGGGGGAAAATCATATTACCCAGTGGAAAGATCACTAGCAAATATTGTTGGAGGACATGATAAAATTTTATCTTTCGCTCAGAAAGAAGGTCTTCATTAATTTACATAGTATGTCATTTATTATTTTATGAGCTCCTACGAAGTTTTTTAAATCGTCTAGATTCAGACCAACAAGACGAATTGCTTACAAAATATTACGAATATAGATTGTCTAAGATTTTGTATTTTTTTATGTAAAATACCTTTCAATTCTTATTATTTAATATCCTGTATATAATAAAAAAAATGTTTTTTCTACTGGAATTATTATCTGGTTAACATTAGTTTAAATGATGTGATCTTGAGTGTGGCTTGGTCCGATTGGATCTTGATAATTTCAACATAAAGTCATCACCTTTTGGTATCTTAATTTTTTTTATTATCATTCTGATCAAATTCAAGGATATACTTTCTTCTGGAATAAATTTTCCAATCAAACTTTCTTCGTATTGATTCAGAATTGAACAGCTATACAAATAGAACTTTTGCTTTTGTTTTGAAATTGAAATTTAGATTTTTAATCGCTTTTTTTTTATTTATTCATGTATTTTCTCATTTATTAACTATTCTCAGAATTGTTGCCTGAGCCGGCGTATTTAGATCCATCTTTGTAACAAATAAGACCTACTGATGTGAATTATTCTTCCATTATCAGTTCATCATGTCATACTTTCCTTGTAGGGAAGCTGCCCCTGCTAGAAGTGTATATAATTCAGGTGCCGCAATCTTCCTTACAAAAAGGTGCAACGGAGGGATTTCCATAATGACCTTAGGAGCTACTGTTGGTGTTGCTTACATGGCACCAGTGATGGCCAATTAGAAAAACCTTCGGAGGGTTTTCAGTTGTTTGATAGTACTGATTGGTTTAATCCTTAGCAATCAGGTCGTCGATGCATATGCTATTGCTGGTTTAATTTTCACTGTATGTAACCAGTAAATAAGCCTTGGTTTCAAATCTCAGATTTTCCCTATTCCACATTTGCAAGCCCAAAAAGTCATCTTAGGTTTTCATACCATAGCACCAGCATAGGGTCTCCAGGTTAATTCAGGGCCAAATATTACTTCTAAATTCTCGGCTGATTCAAGAAAAAATTGTAATTGTTACAAATTCTACTCGCCCATACTAGAATTTGAAGATTCATGACATCAGGAAGTGTTCTGCCGCTGCTAAAATACATGCCTTCCGTCTTGTCCTTGTTAAAAACCGAACAACGGTCCCCTTATCATTGCTCTGCTATGTTAAGCGCTAACTGCTTTTGTTGCATTAAGGTGCATTCATGCTTCCCTGTCAGCAAGATCGCCAAGTTATCTACCAGCTTTGAGTTACTGTTCACAGCGTGAACGAGGTCAAGTCGATTGGTCTAGAGGATTTTGCGTGATAGTAGGTATCCTTACCTGGCTTTGGAATGAAGATTACCTTAACCTTCTTTCATGCTATCAGAGTCTATCCCATTTCTAAGCATACCAGAAAGATGCCGTACAATGGACCCACCAAGGATTGTAATTCTTCTTGAATTAATGCAGGAAATTTTTCCCTAGGGATCGCGGGACCTTGTAGCTTGTGGGAGGGTTTACGGGTCTCATTAGACTATGGATCTGGAATAGGTGAACCTAAGGGGCTGCATCGCGAGGTGTAGCTACACTGGGAAAGTGACGGACTCTAGTCGGTGAGACTTAAACTAAGAAGTGATCCTTGCAGAGGGTAATAGCAAAGCCTTCTGGAATATGAAGGGCACGAGTTCTCGTGCTCCCAAGATACCATGTGATCGTCATGCCAAGAGCAGAATGACAATGCGCCAGGGTTAACAAATCTTCGAGCACCTCGGTCTGCCCCCTCAGTAGAGGCGGACGGGCCAGTGTGTCAGGAAAAGTGTCTTAATGGAGACTTTGAGACACTAGGTGAAATCCCATAGTCTATGAACCCGCCTCCTGCAAGCGGGGCTCTACGGAGGGTGTTTCTTCTTTCTCCAGCTTCTCTTAAGAACAAAATTAATGAACTACGCAAAAAAAGATCAAACCAAAAACAATTAGGCGCCCATTCCAGGACCCTCTTCCAACCCGCCAACAAAATTAGAAGGCGTCTTAGGAGGCAATGCACCAGAGGCGAAGCGAAATTTTAGTAATGGTGGAGACAATCTTGTCGACACCGTAGAAGTGCTGCTGAGCAAACTCTCCATAAGGAAGAGGCATCATAGAGAAGCATGAAAAAGAGAGACAGCAAAGTGCGTCTTGCAAAGAGCAACCAAGGAACTCTGCAGGGGGCAGCGGCTGCGGAAACTTTACCTGGAGCAACTCCTCAGGTTTATCCTAAAACCAAGAGGAACAAGAACTCTAGAAGCTTCCGGAGGTGCCCTAAATCAGCCTTTCAATGGCTGAGACGAAAATGTCCATGATGCAGATTAATTTGCACCACAGCAAAGGCGCCTTGGCGGTGCTAACTATGCGCAGGTTAGTGGCGCAGGCGGGAATTGTCCTAATCCGAGAACCCTGGTTCTACAGAAGAAGGATGAGTGGCTTTTCAGGGTGTGGCACCATATCAAAGAGGCCGCTCGAAAACACACCAAGGGCATGCATAGCCGTCAAGGATATGGATGTGATCTTGATGCCTAAGTTCTTGTCCACATATCACACCGTTGTCAAGGTGAGAATCAGAGACAGTAGTCTCTTGTGCGATAGCTCATGGCTCTCAGTTTATTCAGAAAAGACCAGCAAGGTCATTTTCACAAGAATAAATTTTTAACAATGAATTACAACGTTATTTGACTTCATAGTAAAAAAAAAACTAATCATCTACCAAAAAATTGAATTTTCCTATTAGAAAGTGTAGTAGTAGCATTTTTGATAAAAAAATTAACATTCACCCAAATGTATGATTGGATTTTCCGCCTGGGCTCAAGTTCTGAATGTTATCTTAGTTCGTAACGGTCACTTTTTCTTGTAGGAATACACCACTGGTTGTCTTCCTTTTGGATCCATGAAAATTTTCTTTTCGTCTTCATGTAAACAAAAGTAAAAAACGTTACGTATTATTGACAAATTTTTAACTCTTCTTTGGATGGACAACTTTTTTCTATTCATTTTTTTCATAGCTTGTGTCATTTTGTCCAGAAGCTAATTTTTTTATTCAATTTTTCACGAATAAAACCAAAACTACGCATTCCGTCAGAAAATAATTGATTACAAATTCGTAGCCCGTTTTCTGATGAACAACTTTTGTCTATTTACTTCTTTTCGTAGCTTGTGTTGTTTGTCCAAAAAATTAACTTTTTTTATTTACAATTTTGTTTTTCAGGAATCAAAAGAACTGCGTGTCCTGTAAAAAAGTGATGAAAAAACGTATATCTTTTTCGGGTGCAAAACATTTGTTGATCCATCTTTTCTTACATCTTGCATAGTTTGACCGCAAAAAAAAAACTGTTTATTTTTTGTTATTTTTTGTGCCATCAAAGTTTAAGTTTTCGATTTTCCAAGAAAATTTAAGAAGTCGTTGTGATAATCTTGTAGTGCTTTTGAAAAACAATGTTTTTTGGCTTGATTTTTTTCAGATAGTGCGTTTTGTAGCTCAACATCTTCCCTTTCGTTTGTCATTTTGCATATTGAAAATGCCATATTTTTGATAACTTTCTTTGTATAGGAAAATTCCCTAAAATTAAATTGTTCAAGTTTTCCAGTGCCACGAAAAGCCTGATAAAAAATTTTCAAATCACGAAAGGAGTGGTCTCAAAAACCATAATTGCATTTATTGAATAAATTGAACTAATTAGAAATAACGAAAAGTAAAACAAGGCCGTAAGAAAAAATGTCATATTTGTTGCCTAAAAATACATTTTCTGAATAGTCGCGTTTATTCACGAAAATTTGTTATCATCAAATCGGAAATACCTTGTACCAAGAGAATGCGGAACAAATAAATTCTACATTTCATTTTTCATAAATGAATGAATAATAAAATATAAAATAATACATAAGATGAAAAACATGTTTATCAAATACATGTCTTTGTTTCATTAATTATTCATTGATGCTACGAGGCGACTGGAAAGTCCAGAAAAATAAGATTACAGAAAAACAAATTCAGAATAGAAAATTTGCAAAAATTTTTAGTAATCAATGTATTTTTTTGAAATTATTGTTTATATTTGTTTTTATATTTTATATTTATATTTTATATTTGTTTATATTGTTTATATTGTTTATATAATGATCATTTAGAATAAATGTCTCAATACAAGTTTTTTGGAATGTGCATAGTATTTCTTTCAAGTTATTAATCTTACAATGAAAAGCTTGTTTTTACATTGTTCTTTTGCATTCAGAAATTTATTTTTTATTCCATATCCAAAACCCACTTTTTTGAACCAAAAATTTTTAATTTAATGTAATTTGTTTGGATTTCAAGAATGTTTTTCCCTCTCAAATCTTTTTTAATTTACGTTGAATTCTCTCAAACTCATCTTATATTCATATCAATTTCCTCCATTTTTATATTAAAAAACGAGTCTTTTTTTACATTTAATCCAAAGTTAATTAATTAAAAAAATGTTGATAATATTTTTATATTCTGTTCAGACCACTAATTGTGATGAAATCCCAAATTTTCGTGTTCTAGGTCAAATAATATTTGCAAACATTTTTTTGTTGATTCCTAAAATATAGAGCCTATTCATAAAAAAATAAGGAATAATTTTCGCAATCGAAATAATTTTCTGGCCTTTATTTAATTTTTGTAATGATCTACAAAAACATGACATTTCGAAACCCTTTTCCAGAAATTCTAAGAATCTTTTAAAACGGTTCAAATTTTGTCTTTGCAAATTTTTAAAAATCCTTTAAAATGACCAAAAATTGACCTAAACTTTTCTAAATATTTGTTAAAGAATCTAGATGATGTTTTGAATTCTTTTTTAATATTCTCATGAAATTAGTTTTTCAAAAAAGAAATTTCATATTTTTTGTTCTTGAAGTATATCAGTCATCAAACGCTTCGATTGAACTTCATGATGATTCGATTGTTCCGAATCAATTTTGGACTGGAAGTTTCATTCCATACACCATGCAGCCTTTTTACAATTAAATGCGAAATATTAGAAAAACTTAAGTATCTTCTAGATTCTTTTTCTGTTCGAATTTTTTCACTTTTGAGAAAAAAAGTATTCCATTATAGTAATTTCCTGTTACTTAGCTAACTGTATCTTCAAATGAAACAACGGGTTCATTTTCTTCTGAAAAATAAAATTTTTTGATTTTGATTGATTTATAGAAGTATTCCAAAGTGATTTGCTTCGATGAACCTTGCTGTCAAACAAATTTTTCCAATGGCATATATTACTGAAATGCTAAAGCCTCACCACGCATGTATCAAGAGGTTTCACATGAATGTCGAAAAGAAAAGAAAAATTATTTGCAAATTTTTTTTGCTGTGTGTATTGTATTTCTCCATGAGATATCACAAAAGTATAACATACACCATAATAATACAGGTCCATTTGAAAATTTTTTTTTCATATTTTACTCTTCACGAACGCTTAGACAATATACAATATAATCATATTTATAGAAATCTTTTTTAATTATTCTTTCACCGAAGATGATAGGCCACAGGGTTGGGCCATTTAATTGAATCAATCATTGCTCTCGAAAAGAGGTATACTTTTGTCTTTTATCTGGACCATAAGAGTGTTCTGATTGTATTTCTTGAAAAGCAGATCATTCACAGGATCGTTCTCCAATATTGGAGAAAATACGGCAGCGTATAAACCGTAATTGTCCATACGTAATTTAATTTTTAAATCTCCATAAACGAATGGACACAACATTTTTCCATCTGGTCCGTTTTCGATAAATCCAATGACATACTCGCGACCATTTTCCACCTGTGTTCCTACTTCCCAAGAGCCTGGAAAGAGTTCGATGATTTTACCTTTACGTATGTAGCTTAGGTAATAACGAGCAGCAAGTTCAGGGGGCTGATCATTCTTTCCTGGGGCCCATTTCTTAAATAGTCGGATTGATTCTGCAAGAATAATGTATAAGTAGCAAAATAAATATTGTATTGATTAGTTAATTAATTTACGGAAACATAGTGTTAGTTTTGCAGAAAATGTAATTGATACTTCAGAGAAAGGAAATAAAAATCTGAGAAGATGGCTACAAACACTATAATATGAGTGGTCGGTTATTTCCCCCGAAATTCGGGATAAGTGGTCAAATATTTTCAATTTGCTTGGCTGGTTGTCCTGAATTTTGAGGACTGGACACAACCAAAATTGTGTACATAAAATAGACTATATTTCAAAAAACGTTATAATCATTTAAATTTTACTCTCCGAATCATAATGATCCATCTACGCGGATCATGTTGCAAAATATTAATAATAGATCATTTTCATTTCGAAAGTAATGTTTTTTTTTTTATTTTGACTGTGAATACATAAAATCTTGAAATATTTCAAGCACATTCAGTGCTGAGATTAAATAATTGGGAAATATTGAAGATGAGTAAAGAAACATTTTGTGAAGCACTGAGAGAAAAAGAACTTCTCTGTGTCAATTGTTGTGCTATCTGATTTTTTTTTTTTTTTTTTTTTTTTTTTTTTTTTTTTTTTAAAGCGGGCTCACCGAGAAAGTTTGTCTTGCGCTCACCGAATTTCAGGTAACCTAGAGCGATCTGAACCAAATTTTCTCCACGTGAACACAGTAACTCGAAAAAAATGTTGGCACCACATGTGAAAAATGTTCTGATGCCAAAATAATCATCCACACCAATATTCATGATTCTATAATAAGAAAAACAACGCGCGTTTTGAAAAAAGAAGAAATTTCTCTATTGACAATTTGTAATACCTTCATAAGATGTTAGTTTTTTTCACGAATGAGTTAATAATCACTTCGAGTGATAGAATGAGTGGCTCACTTTCCTCAAATTCATTGATTCAGAGAGCACTGTCAGTTTGATGAAAAAGATTCATTTTAATCTGAACGATTCGGAACAAACATAAATATATTTTATTAAAAAATTAATTTTACTCTAGGAAAATGATTATACTTACCAATAGAATTTGGGAATACGACTACGAATAAACACAGAACACTAGCCACAACCTTCATTCTTCTCAAATCAAGGTCACAACCTTAGCAGTTTTCAATGAGACCTGAACCAGTGAATATTCTTCAGAATGTTTCAGGGCATTTATACCAGTTGCTATCTCATTGTTTCCTCCTAATTATTTGTATTTCATCAGAATGTTCCTCCCGAATCAAATTCGCGAAATACCGAAGAATTATAACACTTTTATGTGCAAGATAAACGGGAGAAATCATAATAGCCAGTAGAAAGATCAGTAGTAAATATTGTTAAAAGACGTTATAAAATTTTATCTTTCGCTTCAGAAGAAGGTCTGCACTAACTTACACAGCACGTTATTTATTATTTTATGAGCTTTTGCGAAATTCTCCAAATCGTTTCGATTCGAATCAACAAGCTGAATTGCTGAAAAATATTTTCAATATAGATTTCTCAAAATTTCGAATTTCCTTTTCGTAAAGAAATGTTTCAATTCCTAATCTTTAATGTCCTGCATATAATTGAGAAATTTTATTTTCTCTACTACAATTGATATCTGGTCAACATTACTTTAGAGAATTAGTTTCTTAGTGGCTTCTATCGAGAAAAAAACCTGAAATATACCTCCCAAATTTTAATAATTTCTATTCTTCCTAGAATTTTGCAAATTTCCAGTAATTTTGAAAATTTTTGTAAATTCGAAAGTTTTTGTAATTTCTGTTATTTTTCTTATAATATTCAAAATTATTTTGTTTCTTTCGAATGTCTTTTTTCAAGATTGAAACAAAAACTGGGCGCCCTATAGAAAAATTATGACCAACAAAATTTTAGATATTGTTTGATTGAATAGCCTTTTTCTTAATTCTAGCCAATGACGTTCCTATCAGGAAATGATTTAAAACAAATTTGTAGGCCTTTTCTATCGAAGACTTGATTGGCCGATCAAGCTCTGGTCAATCACAAGCATCGTGGAAAGTATATATAGGAACAGCATAACCTAAATTTACGTTCCAGGTTAGCCCTAAAGAAGTGAGCTGCAATGTTCACGAATCATCGGCAAGATCCGTAGCTTTGCACACGATTGGAACACGAAACACTTCATTCTATTATAATGAATCATTGTGAAAGCATGAAATCTATTATTAGGGAACTCTACGGGGAAAATTTTCTTACTAAAACTAATACTTTTAGTGATCTCAGGTCATTCCAAGCTATGCTACTAACATATTTAGCTTCCTTGAAACAATACAGGGACAACAACATCGTCCCAACATTCTTAAAATTGAAAAACCATTTGGCAGCATCCAAATCCAAATAAATTCTACATAAAACAAGTTTACTTCTCTTGAAAGAAATAATAGAATATACTAAACTTGTCTTGCATGCTACCTCCAAAACACTATTAAAACTTCAACTTCACCTATGAAATGACCTGAGGATTGACATTTGGTCTACATTGGACTGCATTTCATTTGACCAATCTCAATGGATTAAAGATCTTTCCACCTAAAGACAAAATACAATACAACGATACAAGAGGCCAAACGGTAGAGTGCTAGGTCAAAACAAAATTTTTAAAATGTCAAAAGGGTAATTCATATTTGTGTTCTGTGTCACGACACGATATCATACCACAATGAAATCAGCTCGATCGGACAATTTTTGTTGTTTGATCAACAACTCAGAAAAGAGTCCACAAAGACAATAGTCAGCAAAACTAAAGCCCGTATAAAAGACTCAAAACTTGACAGCGAGACAATATCTAAATTGATACCTACTAATCCCATCTCTCCAAAACTTCCTGCGAAAACAGGACAAATTCTGAACAACCCTAAAGATAGAAAGGCACATCTTAGTGATCTGGAAGTATATCAAATCCCGTGCTCCTGCAGCAAAGTATATATTGGACGAACCGGGAGAGCGGTGAGCAAACGTTTAAAGAAAGATATGAGTAATGAAAGGCTAGAACATTTCACGCCCATGGTGTCCCCATGATCAGTCCCCATGGTAGGGCGCTCAAGCCAATCACTGAAAGTATATATGAGGTTAGTCCTGAGGAAGTGAGCTGCAATTTTCACGGAACGTCGGCAAGACTCGCAGTTTCGCACACCATTGAAACCCGAAATACGATTAAGTAATTTGAACATGCAAAGTCTTCCGGAGTGGAAATGAATTCGTAATTCACTAATTCTGGATTGTCGCCATCTTTATAGAAAAAAAAACATTTCCTTCGTGGCAGTTTTTTCCCGTGAATTTTTATTGTATATTTTTTCCTAATTTTGCTCAGTTGTATTTTGTAGTAATCCGCTACAGCGAATCTATACGTGATAACAATGTTTTCCCGATCATACGTTAGATAAACCCTTGAGCCTTTTTGCGCAAGTAATAAATGGTGTCACGTGAATTTCCACAACTAAAGAAACAGTTGTTAGAAATTTGTTTTTCAATATTTTTTATTTTTCTTCATAATGTGTCATCAAAATATAATATAAACTATATCAACTCAAGTCTATCTGAACATTTTGTTATACATTTAAAGGTTCCCGAAGACATAAACACTCTTTATAATACATCACAATTAATTTTTTTTTTTTTGCAATATGAAAGCACTTTCGAGCTATTACTTTACTCTATCTCTTCATAAAAAGAACACACTGAAGAAAGCAACCATCTCTGAGTAAAACACTTTTTCATTTTAAATCTTAAAAGAAGCAAGATAGCGTTCTCGTGCTATCACTGATCCTCATCAAAACGTCAAAAGCACAGGCAAACAGAATTAATCACTTTACAAAAAAATACCAAACACAGATTTTGACCCCTTTATAAGTCGAATTGGACCATAATCTTTGACATTATTTTGAGCCAATAAAATGCATTTCCAAAATTTTTCAGTCACGCCCCTATATCTTAGAATCCTTTACATCATTATACGCGCTCGCGTGAACAAGATGCAATATAAATACAGTTACATATACAGAAATCAAATTTATGAAAATGTACACAAATGTAGATACATAATATATATTGAAAGCTACACTTTACGAAGGGTCGCAGGGTTAGCCCACGATTCTAAATCAGTGATAAGGGACCCAGTGTTGGCCTTAGCTTTTTTGTCGCCCTCGGGCGGTGGGGCTAGCGATATGAGGCGCCCATATTTGTTTTCGTCCCTTTTCGGCGACCTCTGGCTAGGTCCGGCTTGGCCCTGTGAGGTCGAAGCCTGACTCGACGAAGCCTGACCTGGAATATTTGGCTTTGTGGCCGATACTGGGAAGACTGGTTCAAGGGGAATAGTGAGATATCGATTCTCTATTTCGAAAGCACGAATGAGTTCATCATTGTATGGCTTGAAGAAAAGAGTATCCAGAACATGATCCTTATCGGGTAATGTAATATACTTGTAGGCATAGGCGCCGTCTACGCGTATTTTGATTCTTTTGGTATAATATCCCACCTGTGGTGAAGCGCGTTTTATATAGTGAATGAATGGACACAAATTTTTTGGTCCACCTTTTATTTGTTCGATATATCCAATGACGTACTTGACACCATTTTCCTTCAGTATTCCTGCTCTCACAAATCCGATGTCTAGACTTCTTATTCTACCTTCTGATCTTTCATGAGCACTATAGTAAGTACGAGCAGATAGTTGAGGAGGCCTCACGAACATGGCAGGTATTATTTCGTGTGTAGGCGGTGGGGGGCGTTTCTTAAACACGTCAAGCATTGATTCTGAAAAATAAAGAAAGGTGGGAAATTAATTATTGTATTAGCTCATAACTGCATCTGAAAGGACCCCTCTTACCCTTCTAACCCATTCTTGAATTTGTGAGATATCTTTTTTTCTCTTGGAGATATCGCTTAATGAATTTGAGTACTTTGACGTTTTCGTAAATACAACCTTACCGAAAAAAAGTTTGTCCAAAAAGCAGAAATAATATGCTTCTCCACCTACATCCACGCCTTCACCTTCTGCAGCTCCTTCACCTATTCCAACTTCTCCACCTCTTCCAGATCTTGCTCCTACTTCAGCTTCTCCGCCTACTACAGCTCCTCCAACTCCTCCAGCTTTTACACCTCCTCCAACTCATCCACCTACTTTAGCTTCTCCACCTTCTCCAGCTCGTGCACCTTCTCCAGCTTTTATACCTCGTACACCTCCTCCAGCTTTTCCACCTCCTGCAACTCCTGCACCTACTCCAGCTTCTGCATCTACTCCAAATCCTCCATCTTCTCCAGCTCCTTGGCCTACTCTAGCTTCTTCACCTACTCCAGCTCATCCACCTACTCCAGTTCCTCCAGCTCCTCAACCTATGTCAGCCTTCTCAACTCCTGCAGCTACTTCAGCTTTTCCACCTTCTCCAGCTCGTCCATCTCCTCCAGCTTTTCCACCTCCTCAAACTCCTGCACCTACTCCAGCTTCTGCATCTATTCCAACTCCTCCATCTTCTCCAGCTCCTTCACCTACTCTAGCTTCTTCACCTACTCCAGCTCCTCCGCCTACTCCAGTTCTTCCAGCTCCTCCGCCTACTCCAGTTCTTCCAGCTCCTCAACCTATTTCAGCCTTTTCACCTCCTCCAGCTACTTTAGCTTTTCCACCTTCTCCAGCTCGTCCACCTCCTCCAGCTTTTCCACCTCTTCCAACTCCTGCACCTATTTCAGCTTCTGCATCTACTCCAACTCCTCCATCTTCTCCAGCTCCTTGGCCTACTCTAGCTTCTCCACCAACTCCAGCTCCTCCACCTACTCCAGTTCCTCCAGCTCCTCAACCTATTTTAGCCTTTTCACCCCCTCCAACTCCTCCACCTACTCCAACTTCTCGGACTACTCCAGCTCTTCCAACTCTTCCAGCTTTTCCAACTCCTTCAGCTCCTCCACCTGCTCCAACAACTCCACCGACTCAAATTCCTCCAGCTTCTTCAGCTCCTCCACGAAAATGGCAAAGTACTCAACTTCATTAAACGATGTCTCCAAGAAAAAAATAGATCTGAGAAATTCAGAAGCGTTTTTGAAGAGTAAGAGAGGTACTCTCGGATGCAGCAACGGGCTTTTAAAAAAATGATTCGGGATGTTATTTCACGCCGAACATAGCAAAAAAACGTGTTCTTTGCACCAAAAACCTTCAGTTGAGTAATTAGGTTTTGCCAATTTCTGGCGGTAATTATGTTTTTTGCGATTTTCTTACTAAAATTTTCTTCTAATACCTGAAATACTACTTTCAGCTGATGACTAGATTTTCAATTTAATTTAACAGAAATAAATATAATTAATCTCCCTCAGAGTGATGCTCGAATGTTAGAGGTTTTGAAAAAAATGGCAACTTTTGGCTCACTTTCCAATTAAAATGTAGTAATAATGATTTTATTTTAACAAACATAATTTTTGAAATAATTGTTTATATTCTTCCTAATATTTTTCTCATTAATGTCTCAGTTGCAATTTGTTTTTTTAATTTTCCACTTTTTGCCCAATGCTCACTCAAGGAGAGGTAATAATTAATGCAATTTAATAAAAATGATTGTCTAAAGAACTAATCATTTTTATAACTAACTTATCTTACAGCAATGCTAGAAAGTTACGGGTTTTTCTACGATTTTCAGCTTCTCTTTGTCTTTTCAATTGAAAAAAAATCATAAATTGTCAGCTTTTTGTAAATCTAATATTTAAAACTGATAATATGTTTCAAAACATTCTGTCTTTCAGTATATTGTTCAGAATTTTTCAGAGAATAAGAATCGATCATAAATTTTGAGGTGGAATAATTTTAAGCCACCCTTATGGGTCCCCAAAGAAAACCCCATAAGTGACAAATGTGAATTATACGTAATATTGCGATTCATCGACGCTTTTTACAAGATTTTTTCATAATCATTGATCAGTAATTTAAGAATATCCATCCATTTTTCAACTAGGGTTCAATTGTTTGAACAATTTAAATTTGTTTCGAATATATATTTTTTCAGCTAACTCGCGAAATGAACGTATTTTCTAGACATTATGAGTTATTTAATCAATAATAACAATAAAATTTTGCTTTTTAAGAATACTTTTAAATGTGTAAACAAATCAAAATTGTTTATACAATTGAATATAAGTTAAAAAACTACTGCGTATTCTAAAATTACTGATCAATAATTATATATGTAAAAAAAACTTTTAAAAAGCGTCAATAAACCGCAATATTACGTAAAATTCACATTTCTCACTTATGGGGTTTTCTTTGGGGACCCATAAGAGTGGCTTCAAATTTTTCAACCTCAGAATTCATGATTTATTCTTGTTCTCTGAAAAATTCTGAACAATATAATAAAAGCGGAATCATTTGTAACATATTATCGCGTTTAAATATTAGATTTACAAAAAGCTGACTTTTTCCCATGTTAAATCAATGGGAAACTTCATGGTCTTTGCGCGACCCCTAAATATTAACCAATTTTGCTCAAATTTTAAGGAATTTTTTTTTTGACATTCAAACAAAACTGGGGGGTGAGTGCAGAGAAATTCGAAAAGTGAAAAATAAGGGCCACCCTAGTGGTACAATACATGGGGCTTGCAGAACCTCTATGTATAATTTTTAACGCATTTATTTGTGTGTGCATTCAAACATATTTCCAGGCAATTCTTATGAAGTATTTTTTAAAAATTCCAATGAATTTTTTGACCACATTAATATATATGTATGTATATCGTTAAAGGTCGACAGTTTTAAAAATGAGTACAAGAGCCTTTTTAAAACCGAGATTTAAGAATAAAAAGTTAGCTGTGTACATTTTTTTTTTGAAACAAGGTATTGAAAAAAAGATTTAAGGTATTTGGGCACGCCGGAGATATATAGAGAACTTAGCCGTTTTTTTCCTTCTTGGCTTACCAGAAATAATAAGTATTTGTTCTGAGGTAAGTCAATTTTGCTAAAGATATACACGCACCAAAAGAAAAAATACAACAATCGAGAAAAAAAATGTTGAAGCCCCTAATAGAAAATAACTTTTCAATCCAAAAGTGAACCTCTACACGACATTTATACATTTATAACAGTGAGAAAAAAATTTCCAATAGCAACATAAGGAATTAGTTGTTTTTCACTCGTTCAGAGAAATTTGCTCTTAATTCAGGAGGATGCATCTTAAGACAAATGACATTTTCTTTCCAATTCAGGGTCGAAGGGAATAGGATTTGTCTCACGAGAAAAAAGGATATTTTATTTTGAACGATTTGAAACAACAAATGAATATAGTACAAATAAAATTTTATTAGAAATTATAAATATTTTTATACTTACCAATGGGATTAAGGAAAACCACTACGAGGAACCAAAGAATACCAATCACAGTCCTCATTTTCTTCAAATAAAGGCTGCGGTCGTCACTCTGCTCACTACTTTTTCAGGGAATTCTTATGACAAATTATTCAATTTCACTGAATTCATTAAAAGGAACTTGCAGTTAGAGTAACAAACGAAGCGCTAGTTATGTACAAAAAGACAGCACTGATTTTTCGAGATACAAACTAGGTCGTTGCATAGTCATGGTGTACGTAGTGTTAGCCACTATCTCATTTATTTTTCGCAACTGTTCCAATTTCATCGCTAGATTCCTCCTAAGCTTTACCTGAAAAACACTTCCGAATGATCACGTTATAATTTCCCTTTCGGAGGGGAGAAAATTACAATTTGCACAGTGAAACGATGAAAAGTTAATATTGTTAAAAACTATGACGAAATTTCATTTTTCAATCAGAAATAAGGTAAACGTTTATTCCCACTGTTTGCCATTCATTATCAAAATAAAAATTTGGAAACTGAAAAGAAATGCAAAATGATGAATGGCACATGCAATATAAGATCAAGTATTTACTAGTCAATAATTTTCTTATTTCATGTCTTCTTCAAAGCTGAAGAACTAATTATTAGAATTTCTTGAAGTAAAACCTTGATCGTCTTCAAGGTTAAAAATATTGAAGAAGCTGCTGAAAAACAACATGTTTTGTTCCGAAAAGATTTAATGACTTAAGCATGCACTGGCTGTTTGATTTAGAATGAATTCGGCCTCCAAGGACGAACATACAAACCAAAAATATTTCTGCATATCATCGAT
This sequence comes from Andricus quercusramuli, assembly GCA_932178445.1. Lineage (NCBI taxonomy): Eukaryota > Metazoa > Arthropoda > Insecta > Hymenoptera > Cynipidae > Andricus > Andricus quercusramuli. The sequence continues at coordinate 132,906 of CAKNXH010000161.1, read as the reverse complement.
AGTGTAGATTCTGTTTTTGGCGGCCGGGAACATTGCATTTTTTTTAACTCGATTTTCAATTTCTAGGTACTTTTTTCAGAACTTGTCATATGTTTTAAATTTTTTCTATATCTAAATGCAAACCCAACTTCGTAATATTTGTATAGATTACTATCATCCTAAGAAGAGTCCCGCGTCCAGGCCTTTAATCTCCTCCGAGGTGGGCTTCTGGCTGCGTGGTGGTTGTAAAAAATTCCTTTTGCATTTGGCTCGGAGGAAGAGCTGCTAAGGATCAGCCCCTTCCATCGTCCATCTAGGTTATTCTGCTATTCTTGGCTCTGGAAGAACTTCCAGAGTATGTAGTTCCTTTCCTTTCGGATCCCGACAGGCGGGTCGCCTTTTGAAATGTCCTGGGTAGTAGAAGCGGGACTTCTGGCTTGCCGGGTCGTGAAAGCTGTAGCTCGGGCAAGCACCTACAGTCTCCAACTCTTGCAAGCCACTGGCGGCTCCGACAACGGAGCGACGAAAGTGCTCCACCCTCTCTCGGTGAGCAACTACTTCCGGGTGCTGCTAGCAGATTTGGACTTTCTCCAAAGGCTTCCTGGTAGACGGTTCGTATCCATCTGCGATGTGCTGGGGACACCAAAGGATCGCCAACTCTGGATCCAAGGTTAGATCTGTGGTTCGTTTCTGAATAGCCGCGATGGGGATAAGTGTTCTTTGTCGTAAAAACTTTTCGGCGCGGGCGTGGGGTTCTCCTATGGTCGATGTTTTCTCCTAGCGAAGCCGAGAAGTGGGCGAGAGACGCCATTGCAATTGCCGTCTTGTCCACCTCCGGGCGGACGCAAAACGCCGAAGTCTCGACCTCCTGGAGGTAACCGGGGCTTACGACCTTCTGGTGGTGACCTTCGATGGAAACCGTCAACTCCTGTTGACGTTTTGGGTTAGAGACTGTCAACTTCGAAGTTGATCGTCAGCTCCCGCTGACGATACGGTGACTTGCGTCCCCGGAATTTGCACCACGCCTTTCTCTTCCGAAAGTTCAGTCCCATCCAAAAGAAATCTCCGGGTTCTCCTTGTTGGAACGACCTAGCAGATTTTCTTCTGATGAGCACCAATGCTCTCGTTTCAGTATAATAAACGGTTTCCTGGGCTCTGTTTGAAAAAATGACCTTGGTAAAGGGTTTATTATACTGACCGAAGAGAGCGAGATTGAGGTCAGAATACAGTTAAGAATCCCAGAAAAAATTCCTACGTAAGAATTGCTCTTAAAAGAGCAGATTTGTGTAATATGTTGGAGAAGGCAAAGTCAAGTAGGACAAAATGTTTGAACAGAAACTGTGTTTATTTAACTCTCTATCACTGGGCCGGAAATCGGAGAGGTGAGGAGCGATCGTGCGTTTTCGAACGAGAAGAATCACAAAATCTAATCATTTATCCTATGTAAGAAAATTAAAGAAGAGTGGGAAGGGGATATTATTTTTTCGAAGATTTTCCGTATAGTATTTATGAGACCAATTGTCCTAATTAAGACTAATATAAGCTACCTTTCAGAAATCCGAAAAATGACTTCGATTAATACAAGCATTAAAAATAAGGGCAAGGAGAGTGAGACATGCCATAGGAAGTGTTTTAAGAACGAAATTTGAGGTTGAGTCTGTTTAATTATTTTCCGTAGTTCCAATTTGCTCGGCTATTTCTGTTTGTGTAATATTTTTGAAGTTATCAGTGATGGGTGTTTTAGAAAATTCTGATATAATTTTTCCACATTCAGCAATGTGTAGCGGATCAGATGGCTGGTCTCAAAGTGATGACTTTCTTTCATAATTTGCTTCCAGGAGATTTGCTTCGTTGGTAGAAAAAAGCTCAAAAATTTGATCGCGGTTTTTAAGAGGTGGGATATTTGTTCGCGTCTTCGTTAGGGCTTGAGTCATACGCCAGATAGTGTTTTCTTTGATTTGAAGCTTACCGTCTTCTGTAATCCAATTTTTACATCTGTACTCTTGAACTATGAGTGCTATAGTTTTACTCAGGTGGCTAATTGTGTTTTTGTGAATACGTCTTTTGGTTTTTCGATGGGTTTAGCAGAGTTTATTATGGGTGTCAATGAGGTCTTCTATCTCGGGGCTGAGAGGCAGATCATATTTGTTAACGATAGACAAAGGGACTTAAGCGTGAATGACAGTTTTCATACTTGAGGTGGGATTAGTTATGGTTTTGTCCATGTGGATAGTGTTTATTATAGTGAGTTGAAAATTAATTTGAGTTTCTAGAGTTGAGTTAAATGTTTGCCAGTTCGCTTTTGCTAAATTTTAGCGAGGTATGAGCAGAGCCTTTTCACAATTAGTGTGAAGGCTCAGGAGAACTGGTCGACGGTCTTAGTCTAGCTCATCTATAGTAAGATTGTCGTGGCTGTTGAAGTTATTGTTGGAAATTGCAAAGTCGATAAGGTCAAATTTATGTTTTGTATTGTGGGAAAAAAGGTATGAGAGTCTGGTGCTGAAACAGAAAGACTCCTGTCGTCTATGAATTCAAATAATTATTTCCCGATTTTGTTAGTTATTCTGCTATTCCAGGCTGAGTGTTTGCCGTTCAAGTCACCTGCAGCCATTACTAAGGGTGAGTGATGGGTAGTAAATTTGAAATTGTTGCAGACAACAAATCTCGTTCAGCAGACAAAGTCAAAATTCATAATTTATACAAGCTTTTTAAATATTCTAACACTTAAACGATAACCAGGTTTACCTGTTCTCATAAAATAAAATATTTGTTAACAAGGAATGTCGACAAACAGTCAAAACTTCAAGATGTACTGAGAATCTCTCAGTTTTGAACTAATTATAATGAAAACTCACCAGTAATCAACACGTTTCTACTCATTTACATTTGCGAAGTGGTTCAAAGCAAAGGAGATACAGTTTGGAAGAACAATTTTATTAATTTGTAACAAAGAAGATCTTTCTTAGTTGAACAACTTTTGTTCATTTGTTTTTTTTTTGTAACTTGTTTCGGTTTGCCAAACAATTTCTTTATTTTTTCATTTTCAATGAGTTTTTGCGTACCTGTGTCATTTTTCTGAATTTTTTTCTTATTTTTAATATTATGTTTTTTAGATCGAAATTTATTTTTTACTATTGAATCAAAAACTACGCGCCGTATCGAGAATGATTGATAAAAAATCCGTACAGCTTTTGCGGTTGAATAGATTTCGCTTTAAAATTATGTCGTGCCTGTTGTCATTTTTCAAAAAATTCAATCTGTTTATTTTGAATGCATTTTTCACTATTAAAACAAAAAGTACGTTCCCTATTAAAAAATCATTCGTGCAAAATGTGTAGTTCTTTTATGTTCGAACAACTTTTATCTATTTATTCTTCCCTTATCTATGTTGTTTTTCCAAAAATTCAATTTTTATATATTTAATGTAATTTGTTACGATTGAAACAAAAACTGGTCGTCCTATGGAAAAATGAATAATAACAAATTCGTAGATCTTTTTTGAGTAAAGACATTTTTTTTGTATGTGTCATCTTTCCAAAAATTTAATTTTCCTATCAATTTTCAGGATTAAACCAAAAACTAAAACTAAGCAAAAATTATTTCAGTCAAATTTCTGGACCTTTTTTGGTTGAACAACTTTTGTCTTATTTTTTTCGTATCTGTGTCGTTTTTCCAAAAGTTTACTCTTTCAATTTTTCAAGTTATTTTTCGCGATTGAAACAAAAAGTATGCTTCCTATAAAAAAAAGGATTGATGAGAAGTTTTTATATCGTTTCTGGTTTTGAAACTTGCTGCTTATTTTTTTTTCTGTATCTGTGTTTTTTTGCACAAAAATTCAAGTTTCTATTTCGTAATATTATGTTTTATTATTGAATTAAAAACTACGCGTCCTCTCAGAAAATAATTTATAACGGATGTGTGGATACATTTTAGTTTTTGGGTAGCCAAAAACGTGTGCTGAAGCGCAATCTAATATGATTAGTTTTTCAAAAGTTATTTGAAAGATTTGAAAGATTATTTATATTATAATTGAAAAAGTTATTAAATAGATTGGAAAAGATTTGCGATAGTTTTCACATAAAACATCTTCGCATAACATGCCATTTAAAGTTCAAAAACAAATAATTTTTTCAAAACTAAAAATAAACTTCACAACTACACGGACAGAAATTTTGTACAGCAGCGGCACTCACGCGTACCTCTGCTGCGTTAAAGTGTAGGGCTACAATGCGCCCTCTGTTTATGACGACTGCTCTCTCAGTCAGGGAACGTTACGTTCCCTGTGTGGCGCGTACGTTGCATCAAATTTTTGAAACAGCAACAGACCTGAAACGTGGTATAGTAGTCGCGCTTTCGCATTGTTTTGAAAGACAGACGGGCGGTTTCGCGCTTCTCCCGCTTTTATTTTTAAGTTTTAGAGTAGTTTAAATAACTGTAATGTGGTAAAGTCCACAGAAAGGAATATCAATGGAGCAGTTTTTAAAAAAATATCAGTATTTTCGTAGCCTTCACGAAATCTTTAGGGGTAACTAATGGACATAACCTACAACATGTATATTATAGATGTTTGTTTGGATATAATATTTACGTATATATTAATGCTTATATGGATTTTAAATTCTTATTTCAATATTATAATTTATAAGTGCATGTTTCATTAAGAGACTGACTTCATATATTCTAAAACAGTCATGTTTGGTTCGATTGATTAATTTGTCGATGGATTGCATTTTTCTTCACTTGCTACAATAAATTATATTTTAAGTACTCTGATTGAGTACTGATTAACTTGACTTCGCTTAAAAAAAATTAAATGAAAGTATCATTATTTAACAACAGAAATGTACAAAAAACATAACCTCAAAAATTTAAGTGATGTTCCGTATAATTTTAGGCTTATTCGTGTCTTCATTTAAAGACTTTAGTATACGTAATGAATTAGAAACGTACAGTAAATAATTCAAATAATTTAAATTTTAATTATGATGAAAAATTAAGATCGGCGCCGATCGGCTACTTTAGTAACATTAGTCGACTGCGTTCTCTACTTAGGGACAGCAGTGTGCCCTGATAGAAGAGAGCAGCGCTGTACTAACTTTATGAGGCCGACACGTTCCCAAAGTTGGCGTTTCCGTCGCTTTGACATCGTGGTTGCGCTGTTCTACCACTGCGAACGCCGCAACTGTCTAAAATTTCTTTCCGTGTAGTAAAAATCTAAAAATCATGAAAAAAAAATTTTAATGTTAGCGAAAAATAATCGTAAAGAAAATTTGATAAAATAGTGGAATTTGATCATTTCATTTCGTAGTCAATGAAATATTTTGTTCATAAATCTTTTTTGCAGTTACTCGAATAATTATTAGAATTTCTCAACATGAAACTTTGATCTACTTTGAGGTAAAAACCATTGGAGTAGTTGTTGATTATTCATATCTCTCTCCTGGCCGTGAAACACGCTGTCAGATGTCTTTGACTCTCTAAGAAAGAAAGTTACATAATTATGCATACAATGAGTTCGCCGTACGCATTAAAATCTCATTAGAATTTCAGGAAATCATATATACAACATAAATCGATACAAGTTCACTTCATTTATTTATATTTATTCTGAAATTCTTTTTAAAACGTATACTAGAATAAATAATGACCTGACATTTTATTTAAATTTGTAAATTTATGTAATAACTCACTGCGGATTTGAATATATTTGTAAAGTAGTGTTCGTTAAATGATTATTTTTAAATTAGTTAATAGAAAGAATTTTATTTCAAATTTTCTTTGTTCTCCGTTGGATTTTGAAAGAAAATTAAAAGTCATATAAGAATCAAAAACTAAATGTTGAATGTTTCGTCTATAACACTTTGAAGGTGAATAGGCCAATGTAATAGTGCAAGCTTCAAATCAAAATTTTTAACGTTCAGGTTTTTTTTCGCATTCTTCTTTTGTCCTTCGTGACAGATTTTTTTTTAGTAAATGGGTCATCACTATTTTTTTCTTCTTTTTTTTTTAGTTCTAGCGATTCGCTACGTCGAATCTTGACGTGATACAAATGCTTCTCAGAACATACGCTTCATAACCGCATAAACCTTTTATCGCAAGTATTAAGAGATGTCACGTGAATCTCAAAAGCAAAAGAAACATTTTCTACAAAGTTTTTTCTGCAGTATTTTAAATTTTTTTTGCATAATATATCACCAAAATATAATATAAATCATATTAGCTTAGGTCCAATGCAATATACATATAATGGAAACTAATGTATTTTCAAAATATCATATGAAACATAGTAACTTAAGTTTATCTAAACATTTTATTATACACCTAGAAGTTGCCGAGGAATTTTTCCTGCAGTATTTTTTTTATTCTATTTGTTTTGCGTAATGCATCACCAAAATATAATATAAACCATGTTAACTTATGTCTAATGTAATATAAATGTAAAGTGAACTAATGTATCATTAAAATAGAACATAAACCATATCAATTTTGGCTTATCTGAACATTTTGATTTACATGTAAAGATTCCCGGGGTATAAGGGCGTAAGTGATACAACTCGAATTTCATAGGGGATACAAAACACTATCTACAATTATTCCCAATTGATTTTTTCTAAACTAAAATCTCTTTTGAGCTATCACGTAGTTAGATCAAATCATGAGAAGAACATCCTCAAAGACGCAACCACCTCATCCTTATTGAATTGTAAAAAGAACAAGCGAAGACAAGTAATCACTTTATAAAAAATAATACCGAACACGGATTTTTGCCCACTTCTTTTGCCCACACCAAAATTTCTAACATTACTTTAAGCTAATAGAACGCATTTCCGAAATATTTCACTTACGCCTATATGCCCCGGGACCCTTGATTTCATTCTGCGCGATCACGTGAATAAGGCTTTACACAAATAGAGTTACAGATAGATAAATTCAAATTATGAACATGCTTAAAAATGTAGATACATTGAATATATTGCAGTTTTACGAAATCGTACGATAATTGTTTTCGATTAATTATAAATTGAATTATTTTCTGGAGACAGAAAAAACTGAGGGTTCAGTAATGTTGCGGCTCAAGTGAAACTTGGGATCATTTAGAACTTAGGCTCTAAAGGAACTCTTATTGAGGGTTCCTTTCTAGTTTGTTTAAATCCGATAGATGGCCATCGGCGGTTGCGGACGTTTCCAACAGCGCATGTGCCGAGAAGCGCGGGCCTATTTGAAATCAATAAATACTATGAATAGTCACACAGATAAATTTTCACACAAATTTTTTATTCTTATTTAAAACAAATTGAATTGAATTATAGAAATATCTAGCTTCTTGAAAAAATGTAGTATTAAACTACTATTGCAAGTGTTGATTATATCATTTCGAATAGTCCCGCGCTTCCTGTGCATGCGCAGCAGAAAACTTCGGATTTGCAACATAACCGTCCAAACTGTCACATTTCATGTGCGATATCTACCTTTCAAAAATGCGAATGTCTATGATTTTAGTTTCTTCATTAAATTTTTTCCAGTTCAATATCATTTAATTCAAATTATAAAGCAAAATGTGCATCATTAACTTGTGCAATTTCTAAAGTGAGTCAAGGCAGAAGTGAGAAAAAGGCTCTATTAGAACCAGCCCTATCCGACTCCCCGACTTTTTGTACAGCAGCCGTTGTCGCTTACAGATTCCACATGACGGGTGAATTCATCCGCTAGCCACCAGATAGCGCCTCATTCGTCCTGTTCCAGAAAAGCATTGGTCTTATGGAAAAGTCAATAATTAATATTAAATAGAAACATTCCCGATCATTTCAGTTTGCAAAATTAAGACCAACAACTCTTTGATGGGTAATTGATATTTGAAAAATATAAAAGTCATTGAAATCTAAAAGGATTATTGGAAAAACATTGTTTTAAAAGTGCTATATATCGCAGTATTCTCAAAATTTCATATAATGCAAGCAACATTTAAAAACGTTAAACAATTTATATTCATAATATTTTGATTTATTCTAATGGCACTTTGATATAAAATTATCAAAATTATAACTTTACATATGTTTGATGATAACAATAGGTATTTCACATGTGGAAGTAAGTATGTGTTTTTTGATGAAATGTTTAATAGGTACTATAAATTAAGAATAACATTTATTAATAACAAATATAAATTAATTTTATAATAAATTGGATGTCAGAACCCTATTGACAAAATAAAGATCCTAAGAGAAAACGAAATATAATAATAAAGAACGTAACAAAAAAAAATTATAATACAAAAATATTATAGAAACTTGAATAATGAAATTAGCAAATGTAATAGTATCTTAATATTTTTTTGTATAAAAAATCAGGAATTAAAAAATCCTCAATTTTAATAATTCAATTTTGAAGAACGAGAACAAATTCTTTGGCTAAATATAACAAGTTATTTAGTTGTGCATTTTAGAAAAATATACTGAATTTGTTGATTTTGCGAATATTTACTTATTCGTGTAATTCATTCATCCCCCCCCCTCTTTTTCAACGTATATTTTGTAAAAGAAAGTTTATTTTATTCCTTGATAACAAAATATGATACAATAATTATGTGTTTGAATTATAGAAATATTTCTACACCAAAATTTTAATTGACTTGTTATATTTAGCCAAAAAAAATTTTCTCGTTCTTAAAAATTGAATTATTAAAATTTAGAATTGTTTAATTCCTAATTTATTATACTAAGAAAATATTAAGATACTATCACATTTGATATTTGCATTATTCAAGTTTCTATAATATTGTTATATTATAATTTTTTCTTGTTACGTTTTTTATAATAATATTCAACCATTTAGTTACGAAATTCATCAATTCGTTTAGAAATTCATTTTTTGTTGTTGAAAATTCGTCGTTTTTAATAGAAAATTGATCAATTCGGTTGAATGTTTGTCTTTTTGTTTGTAAAATTCATCTCTTTTAGTAGAAGTGTCATATTTTTGGTTTAAATATGAACCGTTACGAATTTTTGTTAAAAATTCATCTTTTTAGATTGAAAAAACTCCGTATTAACAAAATTTTTAATTTCAGATAACTCAAGTTCCGAATTCGTGTGAACTGTACATATTTTAGAAAGAAATATTTCAGATTTGGATGAATTTATTTTTAAAGAATATATGTGTAGAAATTCCTGTGATTCAAAAATACATGAAAATTAAATTTATCGTCTTTGGAGGAAATTTATTTAAATTATTGAAATTAGTGAAGTAAGCATTAATTTTGAAAGATTTTCTTTATCAATGCAGATATTTTAAATCGGAGTTTAATAGCACTTACGTAAATTAAATTTAGAATTTACAAAATAAAATCTATTAGAAATACAAAATACATATATATGTATATATAGAATGCAAAATTAGGATGATAATTTTATGGATTTTGTTTACATAACTGTTTTTTTCATCTTTGTATGCCTTATAACATGAAAAAAAATTGAATTGTTTGAACATTTGATTTAATTTGTTCAAATCTGATTTGAAATATCATAGGATTTTATGCTGAAAGGAAGAAAACTTAAGTCTCTACATACTGTAGTGACATTATTTTGTGGAAACTTCGATTTTTCTACTAATATAACAAGCCAATTAAAATTTTTGTGTAGAAATATTTCTATAATTCAAACACATCCTTATTATATCATATTTTTTTATCAAGGAATAAAATAAACTTTCTTTTACAAACCACACCCTGCACAAGACATGGGGGGGGGGGGGGGGGAATTAATGAATTACACGAATGTGTAAATATTCGCAAAATCAACAAATTTAGTATATTTTTCTAAAATGCACAACTATATAACTTGTTATATTTAGCCAAAAAAAAATTTCTTGTTCTTAAAGATTGAACTATTAAAATTAATAAGTTTTTAATTCCTGATTTATTATACAAAAAAAAATATTAAGATGCTATTACATTTGCTAATTTCATTATTCAAGTTTCTATAATATTTTTTTGTATTATAATTTTTTCTTGTTACGTTTTTTATTATTATATTTCGTTTTCTCTTAGGATTTTTATTTTGTCAATAGGGTTCTGACTTCCAATTTATTATAAAATAATTTTTCATATTTGTTATTAATGAATTTTATTCTTGATATATAGTACCTATTAAACGTTTCATAGAAAAACACATACTTACTTCCACATGTTAAATATACCTATTGTTATTATCAAACATATGTATAGTTATAATTTTGATAATTTGCATATTAAAGTGCCATTAGAATAAATCAAAATATTATGAATATAAATTGTGCAACGTTTTTAAATGTTGCTTGCATTATATGAAATTTTGAAAATACTGCGATATATAGCACTTTTAAAACAATGTTTTTTCAATAATCCTTTTAAATTTCAATGACTTTTATATTTTTCAAATATCAATTACCCATCAAAGAGTTGTTGGTCTTAATTTTGCACACTTAAATGATCGGGAATGTTTTTATTTAATATTAATTATTGACTTTTCCATAAGACCAATGCTTTTCTGGAACAGGACGATCGACGCGCCGCCCGACGGATTAGTTCACCCGTGAAGTGGAACTTGTAAGCGACAACTACTTTTCTCTGTAGTCGGATAGGGCTGATTAGAACCATTCGAATACACACTTGGGTTCATTTAGAAACCATTTATCATTTTGGGTTCCTTTTCAGCAAGAGAGGTTCGTTTTTGTTGCAGCTCCATTGGAACCAAAAATGGATTTTAATAGAAACCCCAGTTTTTTCTGTGAACATCACGATATATCATACAGTTGGCCCATGATGCTACATCAGTGGTGGGCAGCGAATCGCATTTAAGAAATGTTCCACTTACACCCTTCGGCTCCGGGACCCTTAATTTCATTCAAGGCGATTTCCTATAGGTCTCGACGTTTTTCCATGATTCAAAATCAACGACTTCCGGTCTAGTGCTGACCTTAGCTTTGTTGTCATGCTCGGGCGACGGAGCTAGGGAGATGAGGCGTGCCAATTGGGGTTCGGTTCTTTGCGGCGACTTCTGGCGGAGCCCGGTCTGGCCCGCGGAGGTCAAAACCTGACCTGACGAAGTCTGACCTGGAGCGGCCGGCTTAAACTCCGGTTCAAGGGGCTTAGCGTGAGTTCCCTCATATACGAAAAAGCGAATGTGTTTTTCATCATATGTCTTGTAGAAATAATCATCCAGAACATCACCTTGGGGTATTATAACATACTTGTATGCATATAAGCCCTCTACGCGTATTTTAATTACTATATTTTCCCATACCGCCCCTTTTGTTATACCGTGAACGAATGGACACAACTCTCGTTTTCCATGTTGTACTTCTTCGATATATCCAATCGCATACTCGACATTATCTTCTGTCTTCATTGTTCCGACTTCCACGAGGCCTGTTTTTAAACGTATTAGTTTATGATCAGATCTTGCAAACGAAGAGAGGTAATAGTGAGCAGAAAGTTTAGGATGATTTTGGGACATGGCTTGTGTTGTTTGATGTCCAGGCGGTGGCGGTGGGGAGCTTTCTTTCGAGACCCTAAACATTGATTCTGCAAAAGAAATAATAAGTAGAAAATTGATTATTGTATTAACTAATTAAATAATGTACCGAATAATAATTTTGGATTAACAAAGAAATGTAATTCTTACATCAAAGAAAAAAATTTAATATATGTCCAGGAAGATGTCGATAAACAATCTTATGTAAGTAATTGATTATTTTAACATGATTCATGATTTCATATGACTTCAGCACATGCATATTAAATTGTAAGCGTCAGACTGTCAAAAATGTTTTTGTTCACTTCTTTGAAGGTTGTCTAATAAATTATATTGAAAATTGCGTCTAAGAGTATAAAGTATCAAAGATGTGTACAAAATTAATTATATTTACTCAGTAGTGAACATTTTTAAGATATAAAAGCAAGTATTTGTGACTATGAAATTCATACTGCAAAAAATTTCTTTTATCTTCGCCATGTTGCAAGTAGGTAATAATCGGAAACTGTAGTAAAATTGAATTCAAGATAATGTTCCGGAAGGCCTCTACCTTCAAATTCACTTATGTGCAGCAAAAAAAAAACTTGAAAAACTTGAAGATTGTCCATGATACTGATATAAGACAAATATGGGAGACAAATATAGAAAAAAATCTTCAAATGTTAAAACTTGGTACAACATCAGCGTGCTATTTTGCACTTTATGAATTCATAAGTATTCTATCAAACCGAATGAAAAATATTCACAACTTTCCTGCAATTGACGCTGAACTGAATTTAGTTTCATACCTGAATTATTTATACTAAAGCAAAACTTTTTTCCCTGGACTATTGTCGAGAATGACGAGACTCGCTTGCATTAATTATTTGAAAATTTGAAATCTGTCACAAAAGTCATTTGGATAAAATGCTACTTAAAATTAAAAAAAATCAACATTCATTATTATTTGACGTATTAGTATATACTAAAGTAGTGCAAAAATGCATGCAGAAGAAAGGAATCTTATTTTTACATTCTCATCAGAAAAGGTGTGAGCATAGTGTAAAATTTGATCCCTCTACCCAGTTATTGTCAAAAGTTTACGTTTTGAGACCCTCTCAACTCGAAAAACAGGTTCTCACGAATATTTATGTCTATCTGTATGTCTGTCTGTTTTTCTCTCTGTATGTCTGTCTGTTTGTCTCTCTGTATGTCTGTCTGTGAGCACGATAACTTTTGTAATAATTATTCAAATTTTGATCGCCAAAAAATAATGAAGCATGCAAAATTTCATTTTGCGGTCAATCTGCGCAAGATAAGGAAAAATATAAAGAGACAAAAATTATGCACTCGAAAAAGATCTACAAATTCCTCATTAATTACTTCTTGCAAAAACACGTAGTTTTGTTTTATTCATGAAAAATCACATTGAAAAAAAAAATGATTTTTGGACAAACGATACAAGCTAAGAAAAAAATAAGTGGACAAAATTTGTTGACCGGAAGCAGGGCTACACATTTTGTGATTGATCGTTTTTTGACAGGATAGGCAGTTTTTGGTATAATCGTAAAAAATAACATTGAAAATAAAAAACTAAAATTTTTGGAGAAACGACGTAAGGTATGAAAAAAATTGATTGAACAGAGTTGTTCATCCAAAGAAGATCTATAAATTTGTAACGAATAATTTTTAATGGAACGCGAAGTTCTGGTTTCATTCATAAAAAATAGGAATGAAAAATGAAATATTTTTGAGAACGACACAAGCTACAAAAAAATATAAGTAGACCAAAATTATGCACACAAAAAGGTCCACACATTTTTCATCATTCACTTTTTGATAGGAGGTTGTTGTTTAACCGAAAAAGATCTACAAAGCTGTCATTAGTTATGTTTTAGTAGAATGCGCATTTGTTGTTCAAATCCTGGAAAATAATATTGAAAATAAATGAAGGAAGGGGATTTGGTTGGTTGCCTTCTCATTTTTCTTTCCTCTTCCTTATTTACTTATTTTTTTTTTTTTTGTGGTGGTTGTACAAATTTTATCGTTGAATTCTTCATTTATTTTCAGGAATTCTATATATTGATTTTTTACATTTAAGATGGAATGTCTCATATTCATGTAATTCCGCACATATCCTGTTTTCGTCAATTCTTAACGATTTGGGAGCCCCTGAGTCAGAGAAAAATAGTTTTTGAAAAATGTCTGTCGGTATGTCTGTCTGTCTGTCTATTGTCTGATGAAGCGATAACTACAGTGAAAACACAAGAGAACAACATTTTTTTTTTTGAAAGTTCTACAAAATCGCTTTAAATTGTTTTTCAATAGGAATGATAGTTTTTGTTCTAAACGTAGAACCAAAATAAGTGTGCCGAAGCTCTATTTGATCCTTCGATTTTTTCGAGAATTATCTTGTTTATAAGAGTTAAAATCACAAAAAGAGAAATTTCAACACGAAAATTCTTTTCTTCATTAAGCTCTATATGCTCATATTTCTTCGAGTAATTTTTAAAAATTTGAGTTTCAGATAACTTTCCGCCTTAACTAAAGAGTGCAAAAACTTCAGTCTTTCAGAAAAAATCGCAACTTTCGAGCATTATTCAAAGAGAATCTTATAAGAAGTGATGATAAATTGTTCAACAAATTTCTTATGTTAATTAGAATCAATCATTATTTCATCACTTTGATTGAAAAGTAGACAAAAAGTGAAAAAGTACAGAAAAAACCAAAACCTTCTAGTATTTTATCATTATTACGTCATGTTTAGTCAAAAGTGGAGAAAAAATTAAAATTTCATAAAACACTGCAATTTTTCAAGTATTATTCAAAGAGAGTATTACTTAAAATAAAAACACATTTTTTCAACAATTATGTTTCTTAACTTGAATTAATTGTTACTTCACCAAGCGATAAGTAGGCATAAAGTTAAAAATTTAGAAGAAACCAAATCTATCTAGCATTACTATAGAAGAAGATAGTCATAAAGAATAAAAATTTGTTAAAAAATTATTTCTTGAAAAGCATTGTGTTTACCTCTCTCTAACTGGAAAGTGATTCAAAAGTTGGACATTTCAGAAAACCCGCAAATATCTAACACTATTCTAACAGAAATTCGCTAAAATAATGATTAATTGTTTATATCAATCTATAAAAATCTCTAATTATAAGTATAATGTAGTATTTTATCTAAAAGAAACAAAAAATATTACAAAAAAACTACCCGAAAAAAATCATAATTAGCGCTGAAACGTATTTTTTTGTCGATTCAAACTATTTTTCGGACGACATGCATGAAAATTAAAAAAAATCCAATGCATTTTTGGGCCACCCTGATAAATATACTCGGTGTCACAAAAGTCCCAGGACGGCTGAATAGTTCCTCAGGTATGATATTTTTCCAGGAAGGTCAAGCTCATTCTTGAAATAACTTTCAACAAGGAATCCAATCGTGACCATTATTTTGATCTTGACGGTGACCCTGAAGGACTTTTCGAAGTATACTTTCTTTTCTAATTAGAACTCCCCCTTTTTACATCGGAAATCCGTAGAGTGGAAAATGTTAAGTTCAAATATGTACTTAGGACATACATAGGTACATTGCAACCTTGAAGGTCACCAACATCAATTAAACTTAAACAAGATTTGCATACCTATGAGAATAGAATCTTTTCACATATTTTCCGTAACGAGCAATGTTACTAGCTGTAACAAGGCGTATTCAGTAGTGACGATGAACCTCAAGGTCATTTCAAGGGCAATTTTTCAAAAATGGGAAACCCCATTTCAAGGTTACAATTGTGAGGAATATTTTGGGAAGTGAAGGGCAGGAAAGGAGAAAAGGAAAGTAACGAGGTGATTGCATTGAAACGATAAGACGAGGGACGTTGGAAGGGCGAACCAAAATATCAAGCAGCCCTCGATTTGGAGTCGAATGGGACAGGTGAAGCCCTCAAGTGGTCGGGCTCGAATCGTGTATTCGAGTGGTCGATATTTTTGTTGTTGAGATTAGTCAAGCGTCTGTGTCTGAAGAATTAATAAATAATTCACTTTATAACTGGATCAGAGTAGTATTTATTTCGTGGATATTCTGGATATTCAGAACAGAAGTGGGATACAAAAAAAATCTTGCGCGCGGTATCAAGGCAAAGGGGAAGAGGACACGAGGGCAGTAGGCTTAACGATAGACAAGAAACGCATATGCCAAGTCTATCTCCAAGAATTTCGGCAAGCCGTGTGTCTGATTTGGCCAGATTGGCGGATGTTTCGTCAGGCCTTTTGAAAACAGGTTCGAAGCGTTCTCATTTCATTGACGAGAAAAAACTAGCAGAATTTGATCCAGAAGAAAAGCAAATTGTGGCTAGAGAGTGAGTAAGTAAGGTAGAGTTATGTGCAGAGATGTATGATTGGGATGACAAAACTATATTGTGTTTAGGCGTCTTTTCCTTGGCACTAATTGAACAATTTCCGGGAGAAGAAAGTTTTGGGAAATTGGTGGAAGACGTGGTTCTATTTAAAAGTACTCCCGAAAAATAATTTGCAAACAGATTGTTTTCAAAAATTCGGTCAAATAAATAAACTAAAGCTAGATTTGTCTGAAGAGATAATGGTGGATTTAATTGCACATGGAGTTCAGGATGAATCTATAAGAACGATTGTTTTAACAGTTCGATGTAAAACGGTAGCGGAACTAAATAATCGGTTAAGCATTTTTTCGAATTCAAGTGAGAATAAAGATACTAAAGACGGAAAGAATACAAGAGGTGTTGAGCGTCCATATCAGCCAGAACAGGCAGAAAAAAGGAAAAACTCATCACAAAAGCAACGAATGTTTTAAATGCTATTCTAAGATTGATATAAATATGGATGAGGTTACGCTTAGAATTGAGATGTTTATAGTGCAGGATTGTCATTTGTCAAAATCCATACTAATTGGGCAAAATATTATTAAACCGAGAATAGGAGTTGTTTCTGATGCGGCCGACACTAAAATAATAAGAATGGAAAATGTAAGCAGATTGGATCATAGTGTTCGTTTATACCAGATTATCATTAGCGGTGGTGGAGTTACTTCCAAGACGTCGATTACGAAATTAAATATCGCCCAGGACCACAGATAGCACAGGTTGATTATTTGAGTAGAAAACCCCGAATAATGTTTATCTATGGATATCACTCCAGCAGAGTGGACTAAAGCTGTGCAATTACAAGATATTGACATTGAAATAATAAGAAAAATATTAGAATCGGGCGATAATCAGTCGGCAGTTAGGCAGTACTTCGATTATTATGAATTAAGAGGCGGAGTAATTTCTAGATGGACAGAAGAGGGTTTAAAAGTTATTGATTCAAGGGAAGGAAAAGATTCTTCAGAAAATATGTGAAAGCTTGTTTGAGTCGCCTATATTAGAAATCTAAGGGGATAAAAAGCCAGGATATTCACATGCGATTGAAAAGGTTTGGATTCCCTTTCATACATTGCACCTACATCATGTTGGACCTTTTGCAAGCAAGTAATTAGAAATATGCAAATATTAGCAATTATTGATGAGTTTACAAAGTTGTGCGTTCTCGAGCCTGTCCAGAATACCAAAACCAAGTACGCCATCAGCGCACTAGATCAGCTGTCCACATTATTTAGTATGCTAATAAGAATGATAACGAATAGGGGAACTTCATTTACTTCCCACTCATTTCAAACTTGTTGCAAAGAAAATGGAATTAAACACATGGTAAGTGCAGTGGCAACATCAAGAGGGAATGGACAGTGGAAAGATTAAACCCCACAGTTTTGAGTCCACTAGAGGTAACTAGTGCTCGAGATTCAGAGGATAAGTGGGATAGGAACCTCAAACAGTTCTTTGAAAGTTGTCATTGCATATGCTGACAATTTCGGTAAGTGAGGAGTCGATCGAAAAGTGCAAGCCCAGTTCTTTTCATCGATGTGACTTCATAACAGGATTAGTTAGCGTCCCCTGAATTATTATTATTCACTTTTCTGATAAAGGGAAATATGACTAAAAAAAATCTTGCCGAGAATGGATACGCTTTATGAGTTTATGGTTTCAAGACCCACTGTGATCGACTTACATGGGTGAGCTGATGAGCGCCCCGCCCCAAAATCAAACAGCTTTAGTCGTAGACCCGTCCAATTTCAAAAATTGACTCATATTTGTTTTCATTATTGCAGGCTTATTTATATTTTTCCCAATCTGCTTTCTCAGAAAATGTGATCTTCAACCTTCGAGGAAAATATTCTAAAAATTTAAGTATAAGGTATATATTATTAGAGCCGCTATTAGTCTTTGAAAATAGCAGAAAACAGTGAAAATAGCACTTTTCCAGCAACCGTAATTGATGCTTTTTAGGAATTTTTGATTGAAAAAATGTTCTATGTGGATTCTAAGAGCCTTAATAACGACGATGGGCCGCCTCTATATATTGTTTGAAATTAAGAAAAAAATCTGGCTTCTACAATCGCATAGACTACCGTTTTTTGCCCCTCACTCATGAGAAAACCAAAAGTGTTGTTTTCTGGTAATCCTAGCGTGCATATTTGAACGTACAATTCCCGCTTTATCGATTGCTGATGTAAAAGGGGGGTTTCCATTTGGAAAGAAAATTTGACCTTAAAAAGACCTCGAAGGTCATCGTCAAGTTCAAAATAAAGGCACGCCGGAAATATATGTAGAACGTAGCCACTCTTTCCTATTTCTCTACACTTACCAGAAATAACATTTGTTCTAAGCTTAGTAAATTTCGATAAACATAAACACGGGCCTGGAGAATATTGTCACGATTCAAAGAAAATATTGACGCCCTCAATTAAAACAAAAACTGTTCAATGCCAAAATGAACCTTTACACTAAATTTACGCTTTGTAACAATTCGAATGAAATTTTCAATAGCTTTATAAGAAATTAGTTGTTATTCACTTATTCAGAGATATTTACTATTCTGTCAGAAGAATGCATCTTAAGACAAATGAAATTTCGTTTCAAATGTAAGGTTAAAATGGATTTAATTTGTCTCAAAAAGAATCTTTTCGTAGCAAACATTATCATTTTGCGACAAAATTCACCTAATCTTGTACAAAAATAATTCTGTTTATATCAAAATGATATGTAAGTGGTTCAAATCAAAAGAGACAAGAGAACGACGCTCCTGTTTCAAGAAAACTTTTTCTCTGAGTGCTGAAGAATTAGTAGCTATCCTTATTATAAATATTTTCATACTCACCAATAGGATTAAGGAATACCAACATGATGAACCAAAAAACACCAATCGCAGCCCTCATTTTCTTCAAATAAAGGGCAATGCACGGTAAATGTTTCAATTTTTATCAAATTTCAAGCTCTCGAAATAATATTTATCATAAATTATTTAATTTCGCTGAATTCTTCAAAATGAACTGCGGATAGATTAATAAATGAAGCGCTAGTTGTGGATGAAGTGACAGCACTGATTTTTCGACATACAAAGTAGGTCGTTGCATACTCATGGTTTATACAGTATTTGTCAATATCTTATTTCTTCTTCTTGCCTATTCGTATTTCATAGCCGTATTCCTCCTAGGCTGTACCTAAAGAATATTTCCGTATTATCACGGCAATAAATCCAATTTTGAGGGGACAAATTACATACTGCGCAGTGGAAAGGTGAATAGTTAATATTGTTGAAACCCATTACAAGATCTTATTTTTCGATGAAAAATGATGCAAAATAAAATGAGGTATTCACTAGTTGATAACCTTTTCTAATTCAAATATTCAAAGCTGATTAATTATTCACCAGAACTTCTGGAAGTAGAACCTTGATCTCCCTTGAGGTACAAAATATTGAAGTAGCTTTCGAAAAACACATTTTGTTCCGAAAAGATGTAGTGACTTGAACATGCACAGCCTGTTTGATTTTAAATGAATTCACCCTCCAAGGACGAAAATACAAACCACCAATATTTCTGCATAATATTAGTCTCTGACTCCGCGGGTTACTTTGGTTTTTGAAACAATCTTCATGTTGATCCTCTTTGACGCATATTGAGGCCTGCAATCGATCTTTAATTGAGACTCCCGACCACTCCTGCTTTTACAGTTATTACAAGTTGGGTAGCTTCATTACACACTTTGACATCTATAATAACCGTCTATCCTCCCGTTTTCGTGGTCGGATTTTGGATTGCTGTCCACTTAAGTACTGCTGTTGGTTCCACGGATACACCAGGAATCCAGTCCAGCAGCTTTACTGGTCTTGAGAGGTATTTGCTGCCGACCACTTTGATCTAACCTCCCGCCAAAAGTTATAACCCGCCAACAGCTTCAATGAGCCAGATTCGATACGCTGCGTCTGAACAGATGATGACAAAAGCGTCAATTTTTAAGCAGCTATCTTAAAATCTTGGGATGAGTTCTCTGGGTTGCACTTTACCAATCTTATTATTTAATGCTGCTTCAATTGCCTTGACCTACTTGTCATAGAGTATGTTGAATAAAAACCCGTCAACGACTATGGCCACTTCCTGATGACTTTAAAGGGCCTTTCTATAAAAGGCTTTTGGTCTTCTCAGCAGAATCTCCTTTTGTTCCCTGATTTTGTTCGATATGCTGCTATCAAAATAGGGCCTCTTTGAAGTGTCCATTTGACTGGTTGTTGCGTCCAATGGATGTAACAACTGGGGCCTCAATCTCTTCCTAGCAGCTCCCGACAATTTATCTCGTCGTGTTTTCATCATTCGGTTTGGCTCCCTAGCATCAGGATCGCACGGAGGTCAACCTGAGTCCCTACCTTTCGCTATGCCAGGATTTCTCCTAGATGATTTCTCACGCGGAGATTCTGAAGTATTCTCTATGGTTTCTTCTTGAATTTCCATCACAGAAGATGATTTTTTCGAAGGACCCGTTGCCGACTCACCCTGGGTGTTTTTTTAAGATTCTGGGAAATAACTTATTTTATTCCCACAAATAGCTGATGAAATATTTGGTCAACCTCTACAAAGCCCCGTTTGTAGAGATAAGGCCGTTTGACTCTGAGAGGTAACATTCAGCCTTCAAAACGGTAGTTCTCGTCTTGGCTTAGGGAAGGATTTGGGAATCAAGAGCCAATTTACAGTTCATACCATGGACAACTGCAATTTGGTCATTGTGAATTCTCCTTTGCTGAAATTCCTTCAGCTTTAACAAGCACATTCTCATCACGTGTCTCGTGCTTCGCACTCTATCAAAATACGTCTGAAACGCGAACTTTTCTATATTATGCTCAACTCTATTACATTAAATATATATTATATTATATTAGTTACAAACAAGAAGTAGGCGCCATATCCACAAATTATTGAAAACAAACTTCTAGATCTTTCTCACTTGAATAACTTTTGAACTTGAGATTTTTCGTACCTGTGTCATTTTTTCAAACATTTATTTCCCAATTCATTTTATATGATGAAATAAAAAATAACGCGTCTATCAAAAAATTACTATCAAAAACTTTACGGAAATATAATTTTTCATTCTTGATGTTATTTTTACCATTGAACTGAAAACTGGGCGCCCAGTCAAAAAGTTATTAAGATCAAATTTGTACATCTTGTTTGGTCAGATTACTTTTGCTTTTCAATTTTTGTGTGTTCCTATGTGTGAAATTTTGTTTTTCATTTTTTGTTTGTAGCTTTCATTAAAAAAAAAAGAAAATTTATGATTTAAACAAGAATTACGTGATCTATCAAAAATGAATTTTACACGAATTTGGTTTTGGATGAACATCTTTTGTCTATTGATTTTTTTTTTGTATCCGTATCATTTTTCCATATTTTTTCGTTGACTTTTTATGTTATTTTTTACGGTTGAATCAAAAACTACGTGCCCTATAGAAAATGATTGATAACAAATCCGTCAATCTTTTGTGGTGGAATAGCTTTCACGACTGAAACAAAAAGTACGCTTCCTATTAAAAAATTATTTATGAAAAATTTGTAGATCTTTTATGTTTGAACAACTTTTTTCTATTTATTTTTTTCTTATATATGTTGTTTTTCTGCATTAACTCACCACTGATTTGAATAGATGTTTGTAAAGTAGTCTTCCCTAAATAATTATTTTCAAGTTAGTTAATCCAGAGAATTTAATTTCAAATTTTTTTCGTTTTCCGTTGGATTTTAAGTGGAAACTTCAATTTTTAATTTTTAATTTTCGGGTTAATTTGTCAAGTAAACAGCAGCATTCTTGCTGTGAAAATTTGTGGCTAAATTCTCTTGAACCAAAAACAAAAGTTTGAGGTAATTTTTCCTAGGCCTGTAAGCTGTACCTTGGTCTCCATTTCAAAAATCACTTTTAAAATTGTCACTGTTTTAACGGATACAATTGTGAATTAATAATTATTATTTGAAATAGTAAAATAAGATGTAAATATAAAAGTTTCATAATTACCGGTGGCGATTTTTTTCTTATTCTTCCTTTGTCCTTCCTGACAGATTTTTTTTCGTAAATGAGTATTCACAATTTTTGTCTGTTTTTTTTACTTAAAAGCGATTCGCTGCGTCTTATCTTGACGTGATGAATATTTTTCTGAGACCATACGTTTCATAACCGCATAAACCTTTCTGTAAGTATTAAGAGATGTCACGTGGATGTAAAAAACTTAAGAAACATTCTTTACAAAGGTTTTTCTGCAGTATTCTTTATTTTATTTCTTGCATAATGTATCATCAAGATACAATATAAATCATATCAACTCAAGTCTATCTGAACATTTTGTTATACACTTAAAGAATCCCAGGGCATAAGGGCGTGTGACACAAAAAAATTCCAATTTTTTGGGGACGCAAAACACTATCTGCAATTAATTTCAATTACATTTTTTTCTAATGCGGAAGCACTTTTGAGCTATCACGAAGCTCGCTCAAAACATGAAAAAACATTCTGAAAGACGCAACCACCTTATCCTTATTAAATTGTAAAAAGAACAGTTGACGAGAAGTAACCACTTTACAAAAAAGAATACCGAACACGGATTTTGACCCACTTATCAGTCAAACCCAACCGAAATCTCTTACATTATTTTAAGCCAATAAAACGCATTTATGACATTTTTCACCTACACCCATATGCCGCGGGACCCTTTATTTCATTTTGAGCGATCGCGCTAATACGGATTTGTTTAAACTTTAACTATAGGTTCTTTAAAATGTTATCTAAAGATTTGCCAAATTATAAAAAAATTGTCACCTCCTGAGCTGAGATAATTAAGACCAAAGTTGCACCCTTGTACACGCAAAGCCTATCCCAAGCATAGGAAAATGTAACATTTCTAACACTAACTCGTAAACTATTCTTACCGTTTTTTTTTCAAAAACTAATGTAAGTTAGGAAGGGTTTTATGAAGATTTAAAAAAAATTAGAATTTTTGTCCTCTTAGTTTGAGAATGAGGGGTATGCATAGCTTGAGAATTTTAAGCTTTTCGAAAAATTAAACACGCACGTGGTAACCATCTGGCAACATTGTTGGAGCGCCTAGCGGGTCTAGCGCATGCGCTAATCTTTCAGTCTTTCATGAAAAACTTTCTTTCTCATAAATTTATCTTTAAGTACTAATCGATCTGTCATTTTCAACAAATGTCATAGAAGAAATTAAACAACACTTCCTGACCAATTATTATTTAATAATATTTGACGTTTCGTCACCAGTCATGGTAACCTAATAAGAGAATCCGTGTTTAAATCTATTGAGAGAATTGCACAGAAAATTACATAAAATAAACGTATGCCAAAAACATAATTTTTTAAAAAAACAATTTTCAAAATACGGTAACTTACCATTGAGAAGAGCGGTCAGATTTAGTTAAACGTGAAATATTGTTTTCCAAAGGAATAAAAAGGAGAATTAACTCCAAAAACAAAGCATCGGTCATACATCGTAGTAGTTTTAAACGTAAAAGTTTCGTAAGTAAAAAGTGATCAAATAATTGAAGTTGGCCTTCTTTGACAAAGATCCGTTTTCGGTACTCGATCTAAAGTGATAGAAAAAGGAGAAATTGTAGTGAGTTTATTAAAATTGAAGGACTTTTACACAAATATTTTGAAAAGTGACAAGAGAGAGGTTAGGAACCCTTACGAAAAGATATGCCAGGAAAAAAATGACAGGTGTGTCATTTTTTCCCTGTCATTTTTTTGCTGTCATTTTTTCGCGACCACAAGAAAATGACAGGGAAACGACAGGCAAAATGACAGGAAAACGACAGCCGAAAATGACTAGCCCTGACTGGCCATAATTTATTATAATATCGTTCAATCATAAGCTTTACAGGAAAGTTCAAATATTTGAACTTTCCTGTAAAGCTTAAAAAATCATTAGCAAAATAAAAGTAGTATGAAAATTTTCATATGAAACACCTCTTTGTAGCCTGTTGCTAATTCCGGATTATCTTTCCAACACATCAATTGTGGAATGTGTTCGATTTGCCATTTTAAAGATTTCTTATCCTTACAACGTGTTAAACTTAAGTACCAAGGGCAAAAATTTCAGACTATTTTCAACTTTCTTCGTTCCCTTAACAAATTGACTGGGTTGACTGCGTGCTCCGATTCCATGATCCAACAAGATATGGTTCCGCCACGCGCAACCTACGGACCCTTTGATTGGTTCACTTTTTTTTAGATGCGCGTGGGGAGACCATTCTTTGTTGGATCATGGACTTAGGAGCACGCATTGAACTTCTTGGGGGATGAAGAAAGTTGAAAATAATCTGAAATTGTTGCCCGTGGTACTGAAGTTTAGTCCTTTGTAAGGAGAAGAAGGCATTAAAATGGCAAATCGAACACATTCCACAATTTATGTGTTTGAAGATAATTCGGAATTAGCAACAGGCTACAGAAAGGTGTTTCATCATGAAAATTCCCATAATAATTTTCTCTTGCTAATGATTCTTGAAGCTTTACCGGAAAGTTCAAATAAGTCTGCAAGCATTCGAGAATTTTTAATGTTACACAATATTATTATAAATTATGGCCAATTAGGGCCAGACATTTTCGGCTGTCGTTTTTCTGTCATTTTGCCTGTCGTTTCCCTGTCATTTTCTTGTGGTCGCGAAAAAATGACAGACAAAAAATGACAGGGAAAAAATGAAACACCTGTCATTTTTTCCCTGTCATATCTTTTCGTAAGGGAAGCTACAAAACGAGAGAATTTCATAAGGAAAAATAGAAATTTCTTCACCTGATTAGATAGTAGCAGACTGCTTAAATTTATTTTTTCATGATGATAAAGGTTTTACAGTGGAATTTAAAATCCATAATTCTTGAAGTAGATTAAAAGAAAAGAACATGGTACAGAGTACCATGCAGGTCCGAAGTAGGCCGAGTACTGAAAGGATCCACCATACTAACTCGAAAGAAAGGAAAAGATTTAGGCGCTAAGTTTAAATTTTTTTATAAAATTTGATAAAAATGAGGTAAAACCATCAACATGCTTTATCTAAAATCATATTATAAGCAGAGTCATACAATTTCAAACCAAGTTATATTGTTCAAAGCATTGCTACTCTCATTTTTAATATACATCATCTCGACAAAGGTTCTTATTTCAATAGTCCAATTTATAAACAACATTACACTGTTCTAATTTTTCTAATGGATCTTTTCCTAGTTTGATAAAGTGGCCAAATTTTGGATCAATTCTAAAAGTAGTATTAATATTAATGTTAGAAAAAAGTCTAGGGATTGGATAAGATATATCTGGATAGAAATTTAAAAAAAAAAAAACTTTTATCTGTTGATTATGATTGGTTAGATTTAACTCTAGAGATGGTTTTTTATTATTTTTTTTATACCATTAAGCCGTTTCCCTTTCGGCGAGCCTCTAGGGGTAGACGTGACACTACCCGATTCGGGTAGTGTTTCTAGGTGGATAGTTTCTTGTAGTAAATAACTATAAGTGTGGGCTCACCACACCCACGACCGCCAACAGCAACGCAGTAGTATTATTCTCGAACGGTCACCCATCCAAGTACTAACCGCGCCCAACACTGCTGAACTTCAGTGATCTAACGGGAACTGGTGTTTCCAACGTGGTATGCCGTTGCCATTATTAATTTGAAGAATTCTTATTTTAATGTGTTTTTCGATAAAAAGTAACAACAGCTGAATCAACAAGATTTTTCACAATACCAATCTATTGGTGTATAGGATTATTTGACAAAAAATTTAAAAGTCTACCAGAATATGTAATTTTTCTAAACCGGTTCGTGATGATATCGTGTGTGTTTTTTGTAATTATTTTCAAGTTGAAAAAACTGATATAATTGTCAGATTCAACTTCAAATGTAAATTTTAACCTTCCGTGATAAGGTAAAAGTCCCCATTATGAGACAATGTCCCCATTTATGATACACGATTTAAATATACGATTAAGAGAAAAAAAAAACATAACTACATTCTTAAGAAATATTATAAATAAATATTTCCATAAGTTTTAAGAGCAGTTCACTGATCCTGCTGTTCATTTATTCTATATTGTTGAAAAAAAAATATTTCAAGCGCGGAGTTTACAATCAGCCGTCAAATTCACGACTAAAGAGAGGAAACGATAACGACTATCCAATTTTTAATGCTGACTGAATAACATTGTTTTTGCGATTTCTATAAATATATTATGTACTAATTGTAAGCTAATAAGTAGTAGATTTCATCTCTATATGCGATTTTACGTTTTTATGACCACAATATTTTATATTCGAGTCTCTGACAATACGTACAGTCATAGGTTTGGATGTACCGTTCTATGAGACACTTTATTTAGTGTATCGCGCAACACGGTCACATGTGCTCTATCCATAGTCCCGATTTGATGATACAGCGACTATTTATATTGGTTTTTATTGAAACACATCCATAATTATTAGTAAAACAGTGCAATTGTATAATATAAAGCATCACTGATCTACATAGCTCTAAATTATCATTTATAAGTAAGTACATCAAGTTGAATAGAGTAAAGTTATAAACCTAACCCAAAATTATGACATTGAACACTGATTTCACAAGCCAATTTTCTACTTGTTTCATGTAACTATTTAAAGTAAAATTTTCAACATTTGTTTATATATTGACTTGTGATATGTTTCAGAATAAATGCCAACTTTTAATCGAAGGATAATTTGATGTAAAAAGTGTAAAAATGTTAATAAAACGGAGACAAGCGGGGACAAGAAAGCAACCAAAGTCGACCCAGAAAAATGTGTTGTGCTCCCATAAAAATAATAATCATTCTAAGAAAACAAAAATCAAACGGATTAATTATAATCCGGAAAATATTGAAAGAGCATTAAAGGCTATGAATGATACTGGACTTTCTCTGAGAAAAGCTGCAGCTGCTTATGGCATACCAGTAGCCACACTAGGTGGAAGAAAAAATATTAATCCTGAGCAAATTAAAGGTAAAACAGGGCCAGAAACAGTTTTAACAATGGTAGAAGAGTACAATATTGTTGAATTGGTGTTATATCGAGGAGAAATGGGAGCACCGGTTACAAAAACTGAATTGTTAGACTGTGTTCAAAAATATGTTCAAGCTACAGAAAAAAAGACTCCATTCACAGATGATCGTCCAAGTCGTCATTGGTACGAAGGTTTCCGAAAACGTCATCCTGATCTTACAATTAGAAAACCCCAGCATTTAAGTTCGAGCAGAGCAGCAGTCAGTCGGGAAGATCTGCAAGATTGGTTTGAAAACTCCGGTCAATATTTAGAAAAAAAGAATTTATTCAATATTCCTCCATGCAGAATCTTCAATTGCGATGAGAGTAGTATACTTTTATTCCCTGGTGCTGAAAGTGTTTTAGCTGCCAAAGGAACTCGGGTAGTGTACAAAATAGTTGATGGTGGCAAAGAGGCTTTAACAGTACTGTTTATGTATCGAGCTGATGGTACTCGTGCTCCTCCAATGCTCATGTATTCATATAACAAAAGTATACCGAAGAAAATTATTGATAATACTCCTACAGGCTGGGGTATTGGAGTATCAGATAGTGGTTGGATGACAACAGAGACATTCTGTGAATATATCACAAACGTGTTCTACCCGTGGCTTGTTGAAGAGAACACTGAATTCCCTGTTATTGTTTATATGGATAACCACTCTTCACATCTCAATTTGCCTCTGGTAACTTTTTGTCGAGAGAAACAGATAGAGCTGATTATGTTACCTCCTAATTCCACTCACATTATGCAACCTCTTGATATATCTTTTTTCCATCCCTTTAAAGAGACATGGAAAAAATGTGTCCCAAAGTGGAAAAATCAACAAGGTGTTGCACATATTAAGAAAGAAGACATCCCTCTTGTCCTGCCATTCACTCTGGACAATATGAAAAATGCAGAGAAAGTGGTTTTAAGTGGTTTCAGAGGATCAGGGTTGTATCCATTTAATCCCAAGGCGGTAGATTATGATATTTTGAATAAAAGAAGAAAATCGAAACAAACTCTTGACGCAAATGATTCAGATGACGTAAAAAACAAACAACAATTTTTGCAACTTTTTGAAAAAAGTTTACCAAAGGAGACACTTTCTGATTTTAAAGAGGCAGCAATGAATGGATCGTGGACCGGTGATTTAGAAAAAACGGCATTGTTCGATAACTGGTTTAACATTTACAAAAGATCGACGGGTATTTAAAACAAATAACAACATACATTTAACTTAAAATCATTACCCATAAAAATATACATTTTTTCATCTGATTTACAATCAATATTTACAATTTATTTGTTAAAATTCAATTTTTACAATTTACTATATTCAAAATCAAGTTCTAAGTTAAAATTAATTTAATATTTCATTGATTTATTATAATTGACAGTATTAATTAATTTTTTTTAGAAAATTCAATTGAATAATTTAATATATATTTTAACGCATACTTATACATTTTTAGGTATAGGTATTACTGTTAAACAGAAGCCAGTAATCAAGAAAATTCAAATTTTAAATGACCGTACTATTCAATGTGCCTTACAAAATACGCTAGACACTTATCAACGTGACTCATGTAACGGTATTGATTTGAATATCAATTCTTCAATTAATAACACCTGTATGCTTGATCAAGAACGTTCCAAAAATGTTGGAGCAATTGATTTGGTAGATTGTGATGAAGCATTGCAATCTGCTATTATTTTGAACGACGATTTTAATACGATTGATTGCGAACAAAATTATTTTGATGGAAATGACAATACTTATGAGGTGCTATATGAGCTTCCTGTTCATATCAGTAGTGCAGAATCATCAAGTAGTACCAACAATAAATTGAAGACTCTTACAGATTTAGACCAAAATAACTCCATTGATCCGATTGTTTCTCTTGATAACAGGAATTCAGATTTACTTTCACAGAATGTCACCAATAATATAGAAGTCACAATTAAAAACTCCACAATTAACGAGAATAATCAGATGGGTATGTAAATGAAACAATATCTATGTTTAAATTATTGTTTGACTGTTTGACATTCTAAATTATTACATTTCTTCAGAACTTGTAAAACAAAATCCAGAAAATGTTTGTGAAACAAGTAATGGACACATTTCTAGCAATGAGGAAATTTCATCAGTACCGGTTGGAAAAGGTAACGTAAATTTCTTTTTAAATAATTATTTGTAAAAGAACAAATTTTTAATAAAATTATAGCCAAGTATTAATTTTAGATTATTCACGGAAAACACCATTTAAAGAAATTTTCACTCTGCCGGTAGAATGTTCACCCAAAAAGAAAAGGATTGCAGTTGAAAAAACGGGCAAATCAAAGTTGTCTTCGGTAGGGACCTCCGTTGCATGGTATAGTCTTCATTTAGAGAAGGAAAATATAAAAAAGAAGAAAGAGGAAAAACAACAAAATAAAAAAAAATTGCAGGAAGAAGAAAATAAATTAATGGAGCAAGTAAAAATTATTTTTTGTTCAAAAAATGATTTAATTGCTTATTTTATTTTAAAAAATGATCTCATAGTATAATAAATAAAATAAAAACATAGTATAAAAATTGTCTTATTATTTTTCAGCTGTCTCAAAAATGGGGACCGCTTTGATGAGACACCAGGGACAAATGTCTTAAGACTGTCTCATAAATGGGGTCATACAGATTGCTTTCATAAAATGCACATTTTTATCTATTTTTAAGTGAAACTTTTATAAACATGAAATATTTATCTAATAATCATAAAATAATTATATAAAACAATTTAAATTGTATTTTTTTCTCAAATACAATTTCAAATAGCGAAAGTGTTCGACCTACCTTGAAATATGTCTCATAATGGGGACTTTTACCTTAGCTATTAAAACAAGAAACAATATTTTCAATTTCGTCTTTTGGAACAATAAGAAAAGTATCATCGACGTATCTATAAAATTAATGGATTTTGACCTTCAAATTTTTTTAAATGTCTAATTCAAGATCATGTAAGACAATTTCAGAAAGAATACCTGATATCGGAGACTCCATAGGAGTGCCAAATTTTTTATTGTGAAAATTGTTATCAAATTGAAAACTAGTGGAATTCATAAGAAAAGAAATACCAGATTTGAAATCATGTTCGGAAATAATAGTCAAGTTTTTTATGTAACACAATCTCCCATCGATACCAGAAAGAACCAATTCTAGAGGAATATGAATAAAAAAGTAGTCGAATTTTTGACAAAGGAATTTAATTTTGGAATGGAATCTAATAAGATTTTACTCATAGTTTTAGCCAAGTAATAAGTTGGAGTGTTAATATAAGATACCATTAAGTTGACAACAAAATTTATTTCGAAATTTCTGCCTAAATATCCTTCAGAATTCCATTTCTTTAATAAATCAAAAGAAGAAGTCCGAAATTTTTTGAGAGGATTCGAAGCGATTTTTTATATGTACTAGTGTCACTGAGAATTTCATTCATTTTTGAATAATAAGAGAATTTTTTGAAAATTACAGTCTTATTATCTTTGTCGGCGCGAGTAATTAAAATATCTTTGTTGTTCTTAATGAAATTTTTTGTTATTTTAATATTCTTAATAATTTCTTTATCGATATAAGAAATTTTTTCATTTGTTTTTTAAATTTGAAGTTGAGGATAAATTAATTTCTAAATCCTTTACGGTTTCTGACATTTTGTTTCCTTTCTTTGAAACATAACACAAACTAAATTTTTCGCCAAGTCGAAGTATGTCGGCTACAGGTTTTGGAACATACAAATTTGCGAATTTGCAACAATTCCACACAAAACTACCAGGTATCAAGTTGATCCGGCAAATGGATCAAAAGGATGCAACGTTTTGATACCTATATTCATGATCAACTTGATTCAAATTTCGAGATAAATCATCTGTCAAAAAGTTTCAACTACTCAAAACATTATAAAATTATTCAAACCTCTTACTTGAATATTGAGCAACTGTTGATGATCGTTTAAAATAAAATTGTTAATCAATTTAAAGAAGAATCATTTACTCAGATCCGTTTATTCAAATTTATGATAACTGAGGTTGTGGTGGTTTGTTTACAAATGTCAGAAAATCTCGACCTAGGATCGATTATCGATTTGCATAACTTGAATTTGGCAGAAAGGAATGTTTTTCGAAAATTGTAAGCTATCATTCTGTGTTGTGTACTGATGCTGATACGCCTTGCAGTTGTTCTCCTTAATTTTCATTGATCCTCTGAAGCGAATCATATTGAGCTGAAATTTCAGATCAAAACAGCTGCAATAATTTGATACCCAAAGTTTGAGTGTGTCCTTAAGAAATGTTTCACTTACACTCTTGTGCTCCGCGACCCTTTATTTTATTCAAGGCGATTTCCTATAGGTCTCAGGGTCTTTCCACGTTTTAAAATCAACGACTTCCGGTCTAGTGCTGACAGCTTTGTTGTCGCGCTTAGGCGGCGGAGCTAGGGAGATGAGGCGTGCCATTGGGGGTTCGGTTTTTTGGGGCGACATCTGGTGGAGCCCGGCCTGGCCCGCGGAGATCAAAGCCTGATTTGAGGAAGTCTTACCTGAAGCGGCCGGCTTAAACTCCGGTTCAAGGGGCTTCGCCGCGCCAGTTCCCTCATACACGAAAAATCGAATGGGTCCTTCATTGTATTGCTTGTAGAAATAATCATCCAGAACATCAGGTTCGTGTAATATAACATACTTGTAGGCATATAAGCCCTCTACGCGTATTTTAATTCTTATATTATACCATACCCCCCTCTTTAATATAGCGTGAACGAATGGACACAACTCTCTTATTCCAGGTTGTGCTTCTTCGACATATCCAATGACGTACTCGACATTATTTATTGTCTTCATTGTTCCTACTTCCACGAGACCTCTTCTTAAATTGATTAATTGATGATCAGATCTTGCAAACGAAGAGAGATACATACGAGCAGAAAGTTTAGGATGATCTTGGGACATGGCGTGTGTTATTTGAAGTTCAGGCGGTGGCGTTTGAGAGCTTTTCTTCCAAAAATTAAGCGTTGATTCTGCAAAAGGAATAATAAGTAGAAAATTAATTATCGTATTAACTTATGAAATAATGTATCGAATGATAATTTTTACTTTACAAAGAAATGTAATTCTTACATTGAAGGAGGACAATTAACTATCTGTCCAAGAAGGTGTCGGTAAACAATCTCATGTAAATAACACCGGCACACAAAAAAAAAACACTTTTCTGATCTGCAGACGCGACACGTGGTTCATATGGGTAAAATATAGCTGCATGGGATTAGGCTACTATACTAATATGTTGTGGGGTCGCTGAATCTGAATCCGAGGGCCGCTTGACCCCGGGGTGCCAAGGTCAAAGTTATTTAAGACAGTTAGAAATTACTACATATGTTTGGTTACAAATCACCTTGTCTCAAATTCGCACCGCTTATTTCAGGAAACTTTTATCGCAAGTCGGAACCCAGGGCACTTCCGCGTGGTGACGGCGGAAAATGGATTTTTTTTTGCTTTTCATTTTTAGGTTAAGCCCTGGCGTGTAAAAGTCAAATTTGGGAACAATTACAAATTTTTCTTACGATATAACTTTGATATGACCTTGATCTGACCTTGACCTTGGCACCCTGGGATCAAGCGGGCCTCTTATTCAGATTTACGATCCCCACAATTTATTAGTATAGTAGTCTAGTCCCATGTAGCTATATCTTACCCATATGAATCATCTATACATCTAAATGAAATGACCTTAAAATGACCTTAGAGTTCGTCATGGAAAAATACAAGCACACATATCTCGACGCAAAATCTTCCGCTCTTTCAGAATCTGCAGTCAGAAATTTGTTTTTAGAAAAATGAACGGAACTGACCTTGAAATGACCTTGACCTTGACTCGATAAGTTCAAATGAACCCCAGATTCGGATTCAGCTAGCCAAAAAACTAAATTATAGTAGCCATCTTTACTCAAATGACTTTTCTGTCCTAGAACTGGAAAATTTCCGAATTATAAAATTCCTGAATTTGAAAAATTGAAAAAATGGTTTTCAACCAATATTATTTACTCATTAGAAACACAATAATAAAAAATTGTTATCAACTAAATTTTTTCAATGTTCAAAGTTTTTAAAATTATTATTTGAATAACAAATAACAATAAATGAAGAAAATTGTTATGCAGAAATATACTCTTTTTAATTATTGTTATTTCAAATTTGAAAAGTAATTTCAGAATCTTTAAACATGAAAAAAAATTGTTCAACTAAAAATATTTGATTATTGTATTCTAAATGAATAAATAATATTTATGAAAGAATTGTTTAAAATCGTTCAAACTCGGGAATTTTCTAGTTCAGATGTTTTCTAATTTGGCAATTTTCTGCCAAGAATTTTATTATTCGGGAATTTGCCAACTCGGTAATGTTATAAGCTGCCGGGAATTTCATTATTCGGAAATTTTTCAATTTGGTTAGATTGTAAAATATCCGGGAGTTTCATTATGCGGAAATTTTCCAATTCCAAAATTTGATTTTTTGGGAATTTTGTTATTCGAAAATTTGATTATTCTGAAATTTTATAACAATGCCATTATCCAATTAGGGAATTTTACAGTTTCGAAGATCTTATTTTACGGGAATGTTAAAATTCGGTAGTATTAGAAGCTTTTGGGAATTCGTCCATTCGGGAATTCTATTGTTGAGAAATTGTATTATTTGGAAATTTCATTATTATGAAATTTTCAGATTTGGTAATATTATAAATTGTCCGGGATTTTGATTATTCTGATATTTTTATCTGTCGGGAAGTTTCCAATTCGGTGATATTATAAATGGTTGACAATCGAAATGCTTGAAAATAATGTAGAAATTTCGAATTTTTTTTTAGATATTTCAAGACTTCCTAGCAATCTTCCATAGTCCAGAACATTTTTCAAATGTGTCTGTCTGTCTGGTTGTCTGGCGGTCTGTCTGTCCATTGTCTGATGAAGCGATAACTATCTAAAAAATTCTTTAATTTGAATTTCCTTTTGCAAACTGGTTTATGGTCCAAAAAGGCAGGTCAAGTTCGTTAGCCAGCCTTCTTTTGCCAATATTTATGGTTTGAGTCAGGAAAAATCAAACTGAGAAACGTAACAGTTCAACTTTCCCACGAAACTACGCACTGTAAAGTAAAAACACAAGAGACCAAAATCATTTTACTTGAAAGTTCTACAAAATTGCTTGGAAGTATTTTTCAATAGGAATAATATTTTTTGTTCTAAACGTAGGAAATGTTCCACTTATTCAGAGCAATTCACTCTTGTTTCAGAAGAATGCGTCTCGAAACAAATGAAATTTCCTTTTAAATGTAAGGTTAAAATGAATTTAATTTGTCTCAAAAAGAATCTCTTCATAGAAAGATTATCCTTTTGCGACAAACTTCACCTAATCTTGCAGAACAATAATTCTGTTTACATCAGAATAATATTCAAGTGGTTCAAAACAAAACAGGTAAGATGACAACGCTTCTTTTTCAAGACAACTTTTTCTCTGAAGAATAAATAAATAAAGTGCACTTAAAAAATTATTTTATATTATAAATATTCTTATTCTTACCAATAGGATTAAATAATACCACCAAGATCAACCAAAGAACACCAATGACAGCCCTCATTTTCTTCAAATGTAAGGTAACGCACTATAAATTTTTTAATTTTCATCAAATTTCAAGTATATTCATGTTGGTCCAAATAATATTTAATATAAATTATTCAATTTCACTGAATTCTTCGAAATAAACTTGCGGATAGAGTGACAAACGAAGCGCCAGTTGTGGACAAAACGACAGCAATGATTTTTCGAGATACAATGTAGGTCGCTGCATATTTACGGTGTATAACGTATTAGCCACTATCTCATTTGTCCTCCTTATTTATTCGTATTTCGACACTGTGTTCCTTCCGGATTCTATCTGAAAAACACTTCCGTATTATCACGCTATCAAATCCAATTTCTAAAGGGAGACTAAC
Organism: Andricus quercusramuli; assembly: GCA_932178445.1. Classification (NCBI taxonomy): domain Eukaryota; kingdom Metazoa; phylum Arthropoda; class Insecta; order Hymenoptera; family Cynipidae; genus Andricus; species Andricus quercusramuli. Next base: position 97,984 of record CAKNXH010000161.1, on the reverse strand, counting down.
ATACGGCGCTGTGGAAAGATGACTAGTTAATATTATTGAAAACCATGCCAAAATCTTATTTTTTGATAAAAAAGAAGGCAAACATCAATTCACATTTATTATTATAGGAAAATTGAAGTCTGGAGAGAAATGCAAAATGATGAATGAAGCATGCATTATAAAATGAAGTATTTACTACTCAGTGATTGTTTTCATTCCGAATCTTCTTGAAAGTTGATTAATTAATTATTATAATTTCTTGGAAAAGAACCTTGATCTACTTTGAGGTACAAAATATTGAAGCAGCTCTTGAAAAACACATTTTGCACCTGACAATGGATAGCCAAACAATGCAGATCATCCTAGAGTTCGGGGTGCTGAAAATAATTTAGATGGAAACACGACGACGAACCGGCGAAACGTCCACATTCAGTGGACGGATCAACTTAAGAGTGACGTGCTAGACTGCTACGATGCCAGTATTAGCCCTGTTCGCGGAGGCTTTATGGCGCGTATGCATACTCTGTGGTGCCAGAAACACCCACATCTTCAATACGTTTCGCATCAGTCTTTGCGAAATCAAGCCGACTACCTCCGGAAAAATGGATATGTACGCGGAGCGCTTCCTCAACCGCTGCTTGAGCAAGCTGCAGACAATGATGAAACGACATTAAGACCAACCGCAGAAAGCAGGCACCTTCTGGAAGATGATCGCAATTTCAGTACGAGGAGGAACAGTAACATGCAAGTTCCTCTTAAGCCCCGAGATCTGGCTGAAATGGATGCCTCCCTTCATGGAGATATCTCGCAAGAGTCCGACCTCTGGACCATCAATTGCTCAGTTTATGGTGCTGCGAGAGCTTTGGCTGATTCAAAGCGAAGGCTGAAACCGACGATGGATCAGAAGACTAGAAGGCGCTTGCATCAACTGAACAAGAAAATTGGATGGGCAAGACAGAATGCGTCCCGTGTTCAATGTGTGATTGACTACATAACATCTGGTAGACCGTTCACGGAAAGGGTTCGAAAGTTCGCCCAAGAACTAAGGACCTTGAATCACACACTAAACAAGTCAAAGCTGCTGACAATCAAGCAGCATATTGTTGACAAAATAAGGCTGTTATCTGACGCAAGGAGGAGGATACAGAAGAGGGAGAGATGGATCAGAGAGAATCAACAGTTTCTCGCTGACCCATCGCGCCTCTTCAGTGATCCCCCTGTTTTTGTAAAAAATCCACCCAAGCCCAAGGAGGTAGAGACTTTTTGGAGAGAGGTGTACAAGATCCCGAAAACACTAGAGTTGAAAGAAGGTACTGACAATATCATCCGCTTCAAGGAGTTTTGCGACAGCCTCATAAAAACTGAGGAGGAGTGCCCATCAGTCACTGCCGAAGAGGTGAAAAAAGCACTTAGAGGCACGAAGAACTTTTCCGGTTCTGGACCGGATTGTATCAAGAACTTTTCAAAGTCGGAGACGCCCATTCCGCAGTGGCTGGTGTTAGGACGCACTATACTCCTACCGAAAAAAGGCAACTTTTCCAGACCAGAGAACTACAGGCCAATAACTTGTTTAAACACACTGTGTAAGATCTTTACAGCTGTCCTAAACAACAGGATCGTTCGACGAATTGAGCCTGTATGGCGAGAGATGTACGAACTGGTAAAAGCAAACTTCAAACTGCTATAAATATCATCAAGTACTACACAGGAGAGATTGGGATGAACTTTGGTTTGGACAAGTGTGCCAAAATTCATTTGAAGAAAGGGAAGATTACTGGCGTTCCCAAGGACCCTGAGCTTGTGGATATAAGTGTTATTAGACATCTTAACACTGTAGATACCTATACATACCTGGGCGTGCCTCAAAGCCGCATTTAGGACGTAACATCAGTGAAGGAGTCTCTTCGAAGCAGATACAAGCCTCTTCTTCGACAGATTTGGTCTTCCAATCTGTCGGCATTGAACAAGGTATCTGCGACTAACATGCAGCTTACATCGCTGCGAATGGCAGAGATCCTCTCCTAAAGATGTTCAGAAACCACGTGATGATTGGCGAAGGAGCGTTCCTTTACAAAGCCGCGGAGCAAGTTGCCGAGGCCCTTGGCCTGAATTTGAACATCAGAAGTGAGGAAAGTGCATTACTCCATCTAGATGCTTCACGTCTAAAAGCCGAAGCAAAGAAAGCAGAGGTTAGGAAATTTCACCAAAAGCTACTCGACAAGCACATGCACGGAAACTTTCACAGAAATGTAGAAAAACAGTCCTTGTCAAAGGAGCAAACTTTTGCTTTCCTCAAATCATCAGGGCTCAATTCAGGTACAGAGGGCTTCATTTTCGCATGTCAGGACGGTGTAAGCTCCACCTTAGCACACTCGAGGCCTAACATTGTTCTCCAAGACTTCGAGAAACGAACGATATTCGTGATCGAATTGTCGACCCCGTCCAAATACAACATCACTGCAAAGGAGAAAGAAAAAGAAGAGAGGTATCAAGACCTTAAAAGAGAGCTGCAACGACTGTACCCAAAATATTCGGTACGAGTAATTGCCCTGGTGCTCGGTGCTCTCGGAGGTGCTAAATTATCACTGGTTCGTAACCTTAAAGCCATACCCGCGTGCCAAAAATATGCCAAGGCACTTGCGAGATGGATGCAGAAAGCTGTCATCCTTGGGTCGCTTCGTGTCCTCAAGACACACGAGGGTTTAGCCAGCCTGTCGTTGTGATT
>CAKNXH010000161.1:21016-95180 GCA_932178445.1 Andricus quercusramuli | reverse complement strand
TAGCCAGCCTGTCGTTGTGATTCCGTCGTGCCCTACTCTTGACATTTTTTTTTTTTTTTTTTTTTTTTTTTTTTTTAGATAGCAGTTGCTCTTAGTGGTACCCTGCGGTGGTTCTTTAACTTTTTTTAAAATTTTATATATATATATATATATATATATTATATAATATTAATATACAAGGTGTTTTTTTTAACTTGAGACAACGAAATATCTCAAAAAATACGCATCCTACGGAAAAAATGTCTGGAATAAAAACTTTTTATTTTCGCGGGGGAAAATAGAGTTGTAAAATTTACCCCACCGCCACCCCCACAGGAGGTAGGGGTGGGGGTAACTTTGTAATTTCAAATGGCAACCCCAATTTCTTATCACAGATTCAGATTCTCCTTTACGAAATACGTAAGTTTTAGGCGGAAAATTTGTTTCGATTCGCGATAGATGGCGCTGCAATTGCGAAAAACGAAATTGTTGACACTACTTTTAGCTCTACCCAGGAATAACGACGCGGAAGTAGTAGTTGTCTATTCCCTTCGGGGTGCTTAATTTGGTGAGTCCCCTTGCCTCTCACCACAGGGATGCTTGATTCCGATTAATTATTTTACAATAAGTGCTCAAAATGGTGTCCTCGCACTTCGATGCACTTGTTAATCCGAGCTTTGAAAGATTCCACACAACTGCGAATTGTGGCTGGTGATATTTGTGCACAAGCAGACCTGATTCGCTCGATCATGTTATCGCGAGTTGTGGGCACTTCTTGATACACGCGATTCTTTAGATAACCCCACAAATAGAAATCCGGCGCCGTAAGATCTGGCGATCTGGCAGGCCAATTTACTGGACCTCCTCTACCGATCCATCGTCCATTGAATTCGCGAATGAGTACTTCCCTCGCGATTGCCGCATAATGTGCTGGACAACCGTCATGTTGAAACCACATGTTGTGTCGCACTTCCAAGCTTAGGTCTTCCAGCAATATTGAAAGTTGATTTTCTAAAAAGTCACGATATTTTTCACCGTTCAAATGTCCATCAATAAAATACGGACCGATAAGTTGATCTCCAATCATTCCACACCAAACGTTCACGGACCATGGACGCTGATGCTCAACTTCACGCAACCAATGTGGATTTTCTACACTCGAATAATGCATGTTGTGCCGATTAACGTTACCATGGTTTGTTAAAGACGACTCGTCTGTGAAGACTACTAGAAAAAAGAAATTTGGGTTTCCTTGTATCTGCTGAACCGCCCATTGACAAAATGTCACTCGGTTCTAAAAATCATTTCCATGAAGTTCCTGATGCAGTGAAATATGATACGGATGATAATTATTACGTTTTAATACCTTCCAAACACTGGATAGAGACATTCCGGAATCGCGGCTTAGTTGTCGAGTACTAACATGAGGGTCATGAGTGACTGCAGCTAAAATTGCAATTTCATCATCAACTCCAGTAACTGTTACTTGACGCTTCCTTTTTTTCGGTTGTACACTTCCGTCAGTGATGAAGTTTCGGACAACCCGGTAAAAAGAAGCGCGTGAAGGAACACTTTCTGGAAACCGTTGAGCATAAAGCGTGAGAGCATCATTGATATTCCTGCCACTTTCTTCATGAATGACAATCATTTCAATCTTCTGTTGCTGAGATAGAATTTCCATTGTGAAAGTAATGAAGTAAGGTAATGTGGAAATACAACGACAACCTAACCAACTCAAATGAACGTGACCAACAACAATAACCCAAACGAAAGCAACCAACACACCGAAATCAAATGAACACAATCAACCTTCCTAACGAATAAACGTTAAGCACGGACAGATGCGGTTATCGCTCGGCCGGAATGACGTCGAGGATTGTAGACAGTGGAGACTCGATGATATGTAATGTCTACATCCAAAATCGACTGTCGTCGACCAACTGCATTCGGGAATGGTTTTCGACAGTTTTATCACTTTTACTGTCCCGTTGCCAAAAGTTCAAGCACCCCGATGGATGGTGAGAGGCAAGGGCACTCACCGAAATTAAGCACCCCGTAGGGAATAGAGAACTACTACGTCCGCGTCGTTATTCCTGGGTAGAGCTAAAAGTAGTGTCAACAATTTCATTTTTCGCAATTGCAGCGCCATCTATCGCGAATCAAAACAAATTTTCCGAATAAAACTTACGTATTTCGTAAAGGAGAATCTGAATCTGTGATAAAAAATTGGGGTTGCCATTTGAAATTACAAAGTTACCCCCACCCCTGCCTCCTGTGGGGGCGGGGGTGGGGGTGGGGTCAATTTCAACAAATCTTCTTTCCCTCTCGAAAATAAAAAGTTTTTATTCCACACATTTTTTCCGTAGGATGCGTATTTTTTTTGAGATATTTCGTTGTCTCAAGTTAAAAAAAAACACCCTGCATATATATAGACATATATAATACTAAACTTTTTTCGGAAACTTGATTTTCAGACTCTAGGCCCTTTCTTCGGAACCTGTCACATATTTTGAATGTTAAAATTTTTCTGTATCTGAATTCAAACCTGACTCTGTAATATTTCAATGGATTACTATCCCTATACATATTGATGCAAAGTTTCTTCGAAATCGATTAACTGATTGTTTGTATCTTTCTGAAGAAAAAAGTTTGTGGTGATTTGATAATAGCCTGTGAGCTGTACCTTGTTCTTCATTTGAAAAATCTCGTGTTTAGGTTTTATCGTATTGATGGATATGATTGCGAATTGATAATGATTGATGTGTAAAGTAGCAAAAAGTTGAGAAAAAAATGTTTACCTCCGCTGTTAAAAATAATTCCTGTTGCAGATATAATTGATTCTGGGTAGTGTCTATGTTCTCATTCGCATTTTGTTTTTAATGGTATACGTTTCATATCCGCTGAAGCCTGTTTTCGCAAGTATCAAAAGTTGTCACGCGGATGTCGAAGCCTTGAGAAACATTTTTTACAAACTTTTTTTCCAGAATGTATAATTAAAATATAAAATGATTTTATATATTATATATATTATAAAGTAATTTTTGGGGAATATTTTTAGTACCAAATTTTCTCACCCTGCGAAATATCTGCCCTTTTGTAATCTGGCCTGGGATGGCTAATTCAGATATATTTTTTTATTTATGTTCACGCACGGTCATTGTGCTTCCCCCAAATTTGTCCATAGGCATTTCAACATTAAAGGTCAAAGCATCTACATCTTTAATTTCGTGATTGTGAATTCTCTTTTGTTAGAGCTCCTTCGGCCTTAACAAACACATTCTCATCACGTATCTCGTGTTCCGCACTTGATTTTCTCCAAACTGCAAACTTTTTTTGTATCAAATTTATTTTAAATTCATTTGTACACTTTGGTCTGGAACTGCTTATCTAGGTATTGCAAACTAAAGATACGATTGCGCATGAATAATTGTTATGTAAAATAGTAAAATAAGATGCAAATATAAAAGTTCAATAACCACTCAATTAAAATAACTATCCAGTAAAAATATTTTTGGTGAATTCTATCATACCCAAAAAGTTTGGTTGAGGTGTCTCTCAAATTGGAATCATATTTCACTCTTACTTTTAGAAATAGTGCATGTTCATGTCTGCCTACTTTTTTCCAGTTCTACTTGGAAGCGATTCGCCACGTTGAATCTTCACGTGATAAAAATATTTCGCAGGCCATAAGTTTCAGAATCGCTCAAGCCTTTTTTTGCAGGTATTGCGAGATGTCACGTGCATCTCGAAAACTAAGAAAACATTCTTTACAACATTTCTTCTGCAGAATTTTTATTTTTTATTTTTTTGCATAATGTATCACCAAAATATAATATAAACTATATTAACTTAGGTCCAATGTAATATAAATGTAATGTAAACTAATGTATCATCAAAATATAATATAAACCATATTAACTTACGTCTATCTAAACATTTTATTATACATCTAAAAGTTCCCGGTTATTTTTTTCTGCAGTATTTTTTTTTGCATAATGTATCACCAAAATATGATATAAACCATATTAACTTAGGTCCAATGTAATATAAATGTAATGTAAACTAATGTGTCATCAAAATATAATATAAGCCATATTATCTTAAGCTTACCTAAACATTTTTGTATACATTTAGAGATCGTCGGGGTATAAGTGCGTAACTCGAATTTCGTGGGGGACACAAAGCACTATAATTAATCGCAATTAATTCTTTTTTCAATATGAAAGCACATTTGACCTATTACTTAGCTCGATCAAATTATGAAAGAAACATCCTGAAAGAAGCAACAAACTCCAAACTAAATCCGTTTCTATTTTTTAATCTATGAAAAAAATAAGATAACTAGTTTCGAGCTATCACTTATCCTCATTGAATTGTAAGAAGAATAAACAAAGAGTAGGAAACACAGTTTGGTTTCGGGTCGCCTCTAGTAGAGGGCGCCACTTGAGGGCCGTCGAGGTCCCTCTCATCGACTGCCGCGCGTCAACTCCGTTAGTCCGTTCATTTACTCGTCAGGCTGGGTCAACTCCTATAGGCAAAAACGGCAACGTAACGAACTAGGGCGCGCGGTCCGAGAGGCAGAAAGGGGTACAGAAATAGTTCACTGCCCGACACAGATGGCGTTCGCGCATTTCTGAAATCGGGGTGCGGAGTGCAGAGGGAGGTAATGCCGCATACATTGCGGCCATATTGCAAAAGTGTTTGACAGTTATTCAAAACAGTTGAAAACAGTGTTGCTGTTTCATGCAACATGCAGTGTCATGCATTTATTTCAAATGAATGCAAATTAAAGCAAGTGAAAAATCTTAAATAAGGATTGAAATTAAAACGAACTATCATTCATCATTTCATGTTATTCATTTGCTTCATTTTGCATGTATTATCTCCTTTTTACTTAAAATAGTAAAATACTGACGCACACAAGAGCAATATATGCATGTACATGTGCACAAACACATGGACGCTGACTTAGTTTCGCCGCCCGACACAGATAGCGCTAAAAACGGCACCATTTTTCCCCCACGTAGTTGACCCAGCCTGGTTACTCGTCGTGTGTCACCCAGAGCGGACGTGCAGTTGAACGGTTCGAGTGTGATAGTGTAGTGGAGTGTAGTGTAGTTCAGCCAATAAACCAGTCATCTCAGCACCATTCAGCGTCTATTGCTTCTACGAGCTCTAGTCACCCGCTCCTTCCACGCAGAACGAAACAACCACTTTACCAGAAAAAAATACCAAACATGGATATTGACTCATTCATAAGTCGAACCGGACCATAATCTTTTACATTATTTTGAGCCAACATAACGCATTTAAGAAATGTTTCACTTACACCCGTTTGCTTCAGGACCCTTTATTTCATTCAAGGCGATTTTCTATAGGTCTCAACGTTTTTCCATGAATCAAAATCAACCACTTCCGGTCTAGTACTGGCCTTAGCTTTGTTGTCCATCTTAGGCGCCGGAGCTAGGGAGATGAGGCGTGCCAATTGGGGTTGGGTACTTTGCGACGACATCTGTTGGAGCCTGGCCTGGCCCGCGGAAGTCGAAGCCTGACTTGACGAAGTCTTACCTGGAGCGGCCGGCTTAAACTCCGGTTCAAGGGGCTTAGCGCCAGATTTCAGTATTTCGAAAGTACGAATGAGGTTTTTATCGTATTCCTCGTAGAAAAAATTATCCAGAACATCACCTTCGGGTATTATAACATACTTGTAGGCAATGAGGCCATCTACGCGTATTTTAATTTTCGTATTTTCCCATATCAACCCGTTTAGTATAGCGTGAACGATTGGACACAACTTTTTTCTTCCACGTACTTCTTCCATATATCCAATGACGTAATCGACATTATTTTCCTTCCGTATTCCTACTTCCACCAAACCTTCAGTTAAACGTCGAACTAAACCTCCTTTTCTTCCATAAGAAAAGAGGTAATCACGAGAAGAGAGGTAATTACGAGCAGAAAGTACTGGATGGGGTTCCGGTGGGGAGCTTTTTTTCCAAAACGTAAACATCGATTCTGCAAAAAAATATAGGTAGAAAATTAATTATAGTATTAACTGATGAAATAATCTACACAATCGTAATTTTTTCTTAACAAAGATATGTGATTATTACGTTAAATAAAGAAAATTAAAATCTGTTCAGGAATATGTCAGTCAACGCTGTCATGTAAATAATCGATCTTTTTCACATTATTCAGAATTTCATATGACTTTAGTACATGCTTATTAAATTGTGAGCCTCAAGAAGACTAATCAAACCCAATTTCCGTAAACTTATTTGAAGGTTGTCCAACAAATTCTAATACAAATTGGATCTAAGAGTAGGAACTGTTCAAGATTTATACAAAATTAGTTATATTTATCTGAATTTAATGTTACACATTCCCGCCAGAAAATTGCCTAATTATTAAATACCCTGTTTATATTTTTTCACATTTTCCGTAGTTTTACTACGGAATGGATTTTTTTCTTCTTTCATTATTTCTGGTGTGATCAAAATTTGAACTTTTGATTTTTTAGAAAAATGTTCAAAGTCGTTATGATAATTTTGTAGGGCTTTCAAGAAGCGAGGTGTTTCTCTGTTGCACTTTTTTCATATCGTGTGTCGTTTGGCTTAAAATTTTCATTTTTAATTGATTTTTTGGATTTTGTGAATGCTATCACCCTGTTGATTTTCTCTTAATCGAGAAAAGTCATTTCGATGAATTATTCGGCTCTCTGGATACTATAAATAGCGGCACATAACATTTTTACAACTTGAAAACGATGGTCTTAGGAATTCTGAAAATGCTTTAACTTTTTGAGTTTCTATTCAAAACGGCTGGTTAACGAACTCATTTTTTCATTTAGGACCTGAATATGTATGCCAAGGCTCGATTTTATTTGTTGGTTTTTTCTAAAAATATCGCATTTATGGACGGACGGACAGACTGCCGGAAGGACATTCCCCCGATACTTTTTTTCCTTAGGAATCGACTGAATATAATACACTTGGGATTCAAATCTCAAGACATTTCGTTGAAAACAAAACAAGTTACGGCGGGTTAATGAAAAAAACACATTGAATTCCACTCGTTGAAATTTGCAGCGTGTATTTTATTTTTCACAAAGTTGAAATCGCAATTAAAAATCTTCAACACGAAAATTTTTATCCTCATATTTTTCTTGAGTGATTTTCCTCTAGAAGAAAAGGCTTTCTGAGTACTTAAAGCTGTTTCTCTTGGTGGTTCGGAACCCACCTTCAAGTGTAGGTCCCCCTCCCACAACCAAGAAAGTGTGTGGAAGTGTGTAAAGGAATAGGGAAGAGATACAAGAAAAACGTAAAACCTTAGAGGAGACATTAGAAGCTTCCATTCAGGTGAAAAAAGATCCAAAACACTATTCTAACACAAATTCGCTAAAATAATAATAAATTGTTTATGTCAATGTATGCAAAACTTGAATTATTAGCATAAAGTAGTATTTCATATATGAGAAACTGTTTGTACATTCTGCGCTATAAATAAGGCCGCTACGAATGAGACCGCTTCCCCTGATCCTTGCTCGAGCTTATCGAGACGCTTTCCCCACTCTCACGCTGACTTTGAAATTCTGGTCAGCCACTACGAATAGTGCCGCCGTAGAAATCGCAATTTTCATGGTGTTCAGCAGGTTTTATCATATTATGAATTTTATAATATCGAAAAATATTCTAAAATATGAAAATTGCGATTTCTACGGCGGCACTATTGGTAGCGGCTGACTGGAATTTCGAAGTCAGCAAGTTTCGCCAATTACGTAATGAAGTGTCACTAGACTTAAAGAGCACAGTTAGAAAAAAAATCAGTTATTTTATTCTAAACGATGTGGAAAAATAAATCAATATAGTGCAATCTAAAATTTGTTTTATATTATAAATATTTGTATACTTGCCAATAGGATTGAGGAATACCACCACGATGAACCAAAGAACACCAATCGCCGCCCTCATTTTCTTGAAATGAAGAGAAATGCACGGTAAATGTTCCAATTTTTATCAAATTTGAAGTATATTCAAGTTGCTTCAAATGAGATGTAATATAAATTCTTCAATCTCACTGAATTATTTAAAATGGACTTGCGGATAGAATAACGAACGAAGCGTCAGTTGCGGATAAAACGACAGCACTGATTTTTCGAGATACAAAGTGGGTCGTTGCATACTCATAGTGTACACAGTATTTGTCAATATCTTATTTCTTCTTCTTACTCATCCGTCTTTCATAGCTTCATTCCTTCCAGACTGTATCTGAAGAATACTTCCGTATTATCACGCCATTAGTTCCAATTTAGAGGGGGAAAGTTACATACTGCGCTGTAGAAAGATGATGTACACAGATGATATATTTTCTTATTTATCTTCGCGCTCGGTCTTTGTACTTTCCCCACATTTGTCCAAAGAACCTTCAGAATCAAAGGTCAAAGCATCGACATCTTTAATTTGGTGATTGCGAATTCTCTTATGTTAAAGCTCCTTCGGCTTTAACGAACACATTCTCATCACGTGTTTCGTGCTTCGCCCTTGATTTTGTCCAAAATGCAAAATTTTTCTATATAAAATGTATTCTATATTTATTTCTACATCTTGGTCTGTAACTGCTGAGTCAGACATTGCAAAATAAAGAGCAAAGTTCATTTTTTATAATCAATTTAATGTCTATTCATTATTTTGCAATAATTTTTATTCTTAGTTACCCTGAAAATTGTATCACTCCAATGAGTTCATATTATCACAATTCATAGTATGCATTTATTTATTATTGATTATTATTTTGAACGGTTTGGACCAAAAATGCGCATCCTACGATGCGCATCTTACGATTGAATCAAAAACTATACTCGTCATTCCGAAAATAACTGATAAGAAATTCGTAGATCTTTTGTAGGTGAATAGGTTCTGTTTTTGATTATTTCTTAGGTGCTGTCAGTTTTCCAAAAATTTAATTCGTTAATGTTTAGTGCATTTTTTACGATTAAAAAAAAAAACTGGTCGTCCTATGGAAAGATTATCAATAGAAAATTCGCACATCTTCCTTGAACGAATACACTTTTTTCTTTGTTTTTGCATCTGTGTCTATCAGAGCAAAAAACAAAATGTTGAATATATTGGTTTTTAGCGATGTAAGCATGAATATGACAATGCAATAGTGAGTGCTTCAAATTTAAATTAGCAATGTTCGGGTCCTTTTTTTTTGAGTGAACTACGCCAGTTTCGCTGTAAAAATAATTGGCCAAAATGTCTTGAAAAATAATATAGTTTGTTCCAAAACGATTCAGTAAATTGAACATGCACAGCCTGTCTGACTTGAAATAATTTTGCGATTGATTTTTTGTTTTCGTCATCTCTCTAAACGAAAAAGTTTGAAGTAATTTGTTGAAGTCCTGTAAGCTGTACCTTGGTCCCATTTCGAAAATCACGTCTTTAATTCGCATTTTCTTACCGGATACAAATGCATATTAGAAAAAAAAAAAAAAATTCTCTTGCTTGCACTTCCATTTGTACAGAATTTTCTTGAAACTAACCTTTAAAAACTAACATCCAGCCACTCCTTATCTCTACGCCGCACGCTTTTATCGCCTTGCCTTCCTCGCTTCGCCTCGCCTCGCTCACATGTCCCTACTTTTTCGCATTGCCTCGCTTGCCAACCTCTGTTTTCGCTCCAATACGTACTACTCATCTACTATTTACAATATTTACATCTTCCTTATATCTACTTTCTCTCCTATTTACAATCTTTCCGTCTCCATTCCTCTTCATCCTTCCTTCTCTTCATCTCCATCTTACCCAACACTCCCTTGACCCATGCTTCTGCCGTTTTTCCCCCTTTTCATGCAACAATACCTCCATGCTTATCTCACTTATTTCCACCTCCACGCACTCCTCCAACCAGTGCTCCACTTTTGCATCCACCTTTCCACACAGTTCACACATCCTCTCCTCCCGAGAGAGCCAGAACCTATTGAAAACCTCCATGCACCCACACTTCAACCTCTCTACAAGCTCCTGACTTCCTTTCTCTCCTTTCTCACATAAATATTGCCCTCTTGCCCTTGACATAATCCACACATAGTTCCCGTTATACCTTGACTCTCTTATTCTCTCTTCCCCTCCTGTCTTCTCTCTCTCCATGCCGTTTTGCTTAACCTAGTCATAAACCTTCCTTCCCCCTCCTCGTGCATCCTTTTCACTTCATCCATCTGCAGTTCATTCACTCTAAAATACCTTTTCCTCTCCGCCTCCATCTTCCCATCCCCTCTCCTGTTCTCCTTCTCCCACCAACACTCCCTAACCAGCCTACTTCTCCCGTCTTCCCAAAATTTCTCCTCATATTTACACGCTGTGCTTTCTGCTAGAATCCCTACACTCGTTCACCCCGTTTCCCTCCTGACAATACTTGGGCGTGTGCCTTGCCAACCCCAGTGTCCACTTCACATACCTCTCCTGCGTTCTGTTTACCTCTTCACTTTCCCTTCACCCCCATATATCTACTCCATACAATAGCACACTCATCACTAGCGAATCGAACAATTACATCCTCCATCCAAAATTATCTGCGAATAGCTTCTTTCCCAACCCCCACACCTGCCTCATCCCCAAATTCGCCCTCCTCACTCTCTCTTTCATGTGACAATTCATCAATCTAAACCCCTTTCTCATTTCTACGTAATCCTCCACTTCATCCTTCCACTTATTGTACTTCCTCTTTACCTTCCTTTTCATCTTCTTACATTCCCTATCCCACCACGGCTTCACCATTCCTTTTTGCTTCTTTCTGAATACCTTTTTTTGCAAACACCCTTCCACCTTCTTTTTCAGATCCTCCCATATCTCTTCCACCGACTCCCCTCCGAAGTGTACCTTTCCTAGCTGCTCCTGATACTTCTCTATCGCCTCCCTCGTCCAGGTCACCTTGTCCCCTATCGAGACTTCTTCCCCGCTCTTGTCTTCCGCCACTCTCACCTCTTATCCACAGACTTAATGGCTGATGGTCTGATTCCACACTCTCCTCCACTGCGAACTTGTCCGTCTCCTCCCACCCTTGCATATTCATAACCACATAGTCTATCACCAATACCCCCACCTTACTTACATATGTGTATTCCCCCTCTTCGTCCCCAGTTGCCATACTATTCGCCACCGCCCAGCCTCTATCCTCCATCCAGTCCCTTAGAATCTCCCCCTCCTTATTTATTAAATTATCCTTCGATTTCCTTTCGAAGCTCTCCCCTTCCCTGTAAAGTCCCATTAAAGTCGCATTAAAGTCCCCCCTCCCACTTTAAATGCCACCATACCCTTCTCTCTTTCGCCCAGCAGGTCTTCCACCCTTTCTTTGATTCTTCCCATCCCATCCTCATTGTTCACTGTCACAAAATTACACGTTATCCCTCCTATTTTTATTTCCCTTATTTGCGCACCCTCCCCTCTCCCTCTCCATGAAATTTGTCCTCTAATTCATCTCTAACCCCGGTTATAAATCTCCTACTGGCCCTTCCTTTCTTCTTCACCCTTACCGCCTCCTGCAGTCTACCTATACCCCCTTGGCAGCTTTGGCTCTATTCTGTCTCATTCCTTTCTTGCTACCCACGTCGCTACCAGTCCCACAACATCAAATTCCTGGATATACCGCCAGAACTCCTCGTCCTTCTTCTTTACCCCTGCGACGTTCCAGTACAGCACCTTCACTACTTCTCTACCCTGCATTACCCCCACCCCCTACTTCTTACGAAACAAATCCCCCTGCAATTCCTTCAACACCTCTTTCTCCTTATCCCACGCCCACATCTTCCATGCAATATGATGCAAATATGAAGGTTTTGTAACCACTTAAGTCTATCAAATTGACATCGTATTTCACTCTTACGGTTAAAAATAGTTCATATTCATGTATGTCTTTTTTTTAGTTCTACCTGGAAGCGATTCGCTACGTCGAATCTTTACGCAATAAAAATATTACTTAGACCATAAGTTTCATGAACGCTGAAGCCTTTTTTTGCAAGTATTAAGGGATGTCGCGTGGACCTCGAAAAATTAATAGACATTCTTTACAACATTTTTTCTGCAGTATTTTTTATTTTTTTTTTTTTTGCGTAATGTATCACCAAACTATCATACAACACATATTAACTTAGGTCTAATCTAATTTTAATGAAATTTAAACTAATGTATCATCAAAATATAATATGAGTGATATTAACTTATGTCTATCTAAACATGTTATTATACATCTAAAAGTTCCTAGGGCATTTTTTCTGCAGTATTTTTCACTTTTTTTTTGCATGATGTGTCACCAAAATATAATATAAACCATATTAACTTAGGTCTAAGGTAACGTAAATGTATTGTAAACTAATGTATCATCAAAATATAATATGAACCATATTAGCTTAGGTCTGAAGTAGGGAAAAGTCCTACAGTACCGGCCAGTTGTAATTTCTAAAATTCTATAACAGATGGCGGAATTCTGGAAGAGAAGAAAGCAAATCAAACAAATGCTGATTTAGTTGAACGAGAAAATAATTTGTTTTCAGGACAAAATGCTAGCAAGAAAGAAAAAAGTTTGGTCTCAGGAAAAGATCTGTTTGCAAGAAAAGCAAGCCAATTCAGAAAGAGAGAATTTGTCCTTTGTGCTTCGAATCTCATGAAGAACACTGGATACAATGCGGAAATTTAAAAATTTGGGTTTATGAAGCTTGTGCAAACATATACCGGAGCTTTCAAATCAATATATGTGACGTGCGCCGAAGAAAGGGGGCTTACTGAAAAAAAATCGAAATCGAGGTTTTTACACCTTTTGATAGTTTTTGAGTTGCTCTTTTTGATGAAACCGTCGAACAATTTTTTCAAACGTTATCATTGCTAATAATTGAGTTATTAGGTACCCAAAAAACAGGCTTTCGCTCTAGATACTGGGAAACGCCTTCCAACACTCACCACAACATCTCCGCATGTCATCTACACCCGTCTGTGAGCAGTGATGCCAACACTTACGCCTTTTTCTACTGCGCATGCGTTCGAACCGCGCACTGATTGGCCTCAGTTGGCGCGCAATTCAAAATTGGAATTAAAAACAATTCTTGTTATTTGGATAAATAATTATTGAAAAATACACAAGACTGTATATAAATTGTATAACTTCTGATTTTGAAGAAGAAAAAATTTATAAGACATATATTTTCTGAATAACAGTTTAATTTCTTCGACTTCCAAAGAATAACTTACATTTCACTAAACATTTAATTTCAGAAGTCTAATATCAGAAGTTGTACCATTTATATACACTCTTGTGCGTTTTTCAATAATTATTTATTCAAATTACAAGAATTGTTTTTCATTCCAATTTTGAATTGCGCGCCAACTGCGGCCAACCAGGGCGCGGCCCGAACGCAAGCGCAGTAGCAAAAGGCGCCAGTATTGGCATCAGTGTCTGTGAGCCGCGTCTACGACCAATCTCTTTCCTCGTGAGAATGCAGTGGTAAGTGGAGGGGGAAGATTTCGTGAGTCTTCCCTCTCTCCTAAAAGTCGCGTCTATCCGGCCGACTTTGACCGCTCGCCCTGAAAAATCTCACTTTTCGGAGTTTTCACCCTTTTCACCTTTTCACTTCTCACCCTTTCTTCGGCGCACGTCACATATTTTCGATTATTGCTCTATTTAACTGATGATATTTTTACTGGCCGGTACTGCAGGCCAATGTTTTAAAGATTGTTGTTTCTTCAATGTAAAATCTTATTAATAAAGTTAATCATTACTTAATATAAAGATATTTTTTGTTTTTATTAATTGCTAATAAAATGTAATGTAAACTAATAGATCATCAAAATATAATGTGAACCATATCAACTTAAGTCTATCTAAACATTTTGTTATACATTCAAAGATTCCCGGGCATAAGGGCGTAAGAGACAAAACTCGAATTTCATAGGATACACGAAATGCTATCTCTAATTAATCGCAATTAATTCTTCTTTATCACGGAAGCACATTTGAGCTATCACTTAGCTGGAACAAATCATAAAAAAACATCCTCATAGAAGCAACCATCTCCGAGCAAAATTCGTTTTTATTTTTTACTCTATGAAAAAATAAGATGAATACTTTCGAACTATCGCTTATCCTTACTGAATTGCAAAAAGAACAAGCAAACAGAACACTGTCAAAACTGGGATTCGATTTAAAACTTCATTCGGTATTAAAACATTTCACGCAATAAAACAATTGCACTCCAGTTTGATCCGCCAATCTAATAAAAAAGGTCGATTTGTGGATTAAAACAGGCTCGAAATGAGAATCTTCTTTCAATAACAAAATCTGATAAAACAAATTATAATCTGTCATGTTTATAAGCCAACGTCACCCTGAAATGGTATCTCAATGTCGTGCGCGCTCCGACTGTCAGATCTTTTTGACTTTTAAATTCACTCAATACTAAAATTTTCTGACCATGTCTACACCGGTTTCTAAGATCCTATTAAGGACTAATTTTGAAAAAGTAATTTTGAATTAGGGTTATGTCCAAAATATAATCAGGATACGTTTAAAAATGGTATACCCTCAAACCAACTGGTTTGTATTACTTTTAAATCCTATACAAAAAATTACGAGAACGTTTTTCAAGTCACAAAAGAGCAATTCGCAGCCCAAAATTCAAAAATCTTACACCAATATTTTTAAAATGTTATTATTGTGGTATATTTTCCTGAAATTCAATATGAGAGGTTTCTTCCGGGGCGAATATTCGTATTTTGAGACTCGAAAAACTCCTCTGTTTTAGACTTCATGAAAATCTGCCAAATTAATATCATTTTCAAAAATTCAGGTTAACCTTCTGCTTTGATGAAAACTAACCAATTTTATAAAATCTTCAAGAGTTTAGTAAACATTTGAGCATTTTAATTTTGTCCGCACCCGGATTGGTCTAGCCCAAAACATCCCGATCCCTGGTCTATCCATCTATTTTTTGTTTTTTGTAAGATTGAAGTTTGGAATAATTGAAACAATGCACCCTCTGAATCAATTCAGTTCGCTATCTCAGATCATTTACCAATCTGAAGTTAGCAAACTAAACAAGACAGAAACTGATACTAAAATAGACTATTTGTAAGATCACATTAGAACCCCCAAAAAAGGATCCCAGATCAAAATGAATGCCTAGTTTTTACTGTGAAGTAATCACTATACCAAAAAACAAATACCAAACACGAATATTGACTCATTTATAAGTCGAACCGGACCATAATCTTTTACATTATTTTAAGCCAATAAAACGCATTTAAGAAATGTTTCACTTACACCCTTTTGCTCCGGGACCCTTTATTTCATTCAAGGCCATCTTTGATAGGTATGATAATGTCCCCATTCAGTTACATCATGGACTACCGGATCGTTTCTGCTCCCAGGTAAGCTTTCAGGTGCGGGCGTCCGAGCTAGGGAGATGAGGCGTGCCAATTGGGGATCGGAGGTCGAAGCCTGACTTGATGAAGTCTCACCTGGAGCGGCCGGTTCAAGGGGTCTACTTTGAGGTCCCTCATATTCGACAGTACGAATGTAATCTAGATCGAATCGTTTGAAGAAATAATAATCCAGAACATCACGTTCGGGTATTATAACATACTGGTAGGCATATATGCCATCTACGCGTATTTTAATTTTCCTCATATCCGTGTGCAACCCTGGTACATCAGCAACGAATGGAACCAATTCTGGCTTTGAACCCTTTCTTTCTCTGATATATCCAATGATGTATACGACACCATTTTCCTCCTTTATTCCTACTTTCACATAACCTTGATGTAAAATTGCAATATTCGGTTCATGTTCTACTTTAGAAGTTCTGTAAGAATGAGCAGAAAGTTTTATAAAGTAATTGGGCATGGAGGGTATTATTTGATTCTTCTCGGGTACAAGGGGCAGTGCGCTAGATTCCAGTACTTGGAACTCACGAATTAGATTTCTATCGAATTCCTGGTGGAAATAATGTTCCAGAAGATGTCCCACGGGTACAATCTCATACCTGTAGGCAAAGATTCCATCTAGACGTATTTTAATTCTTGTATATGTCGATGACATTCCGCTCCGTATAGCGTGAACGAATGGACACAACTTTTTACTTCTACGTCCTTTTTCTTCGATAAATCCAATGACGTACACGACATTATTTTCTTCCTGTATTCCTACTTTAACCGTACCTCCATGTAAGTGTTGAACTATAACTTCACTTCCATCAAAAGATGGCATGTAATTACTAGCAGCAAGTACTGGACGAGTTATTTGAGGTATAGTAGGCGGGGTGCTTTTCTTGAACAAGTTCATCATTGATTCTGCAGAGAAAAATATAAGTAGAAAATTAATTATTGTATTAACTGATGAAATAATGTACGAATTGAAAATTTTTCTTCACAAAGAAATGTGATTATTGCATCGGAGAAAGAAAATTGAAATCTGTTCAGGAAGATGTCGGTAAATACTCTCATGTAAATAATCGATCATTTTCACATTATTCAGAATTCCATATGACTTTAGTATATGCATATTAAATTGTAAGCGTCAAACAGACTGCATCTTCCTGGCATTATTTTAATAGAAGATAGGTACAAACGATGATGCATTGTTTAAACAATTATTTTTGGGAACTTGCATCAATAATCACCTCATTGAGTGAAAAGTTGATAAAAAATGGGAAATTTCAGAAAAACCGCGACTGTCTACCATTACTATAACAGAAGATGGTTGAAGACTCAAATGCAATAACCGACACGGAACGCTCGGTTTTATATTCCTTGCTTCCCATTCAAAATAAAATGAAGCGAAAAGGTATTTGAAATTGAAAAAAACACTAGAAATAAATATAAGTATATAGAGCTTAATAAAAAGCACAATTTTCGTGCAAAAAAAAAATGTTTTTTGCTGTTGCAACATTGTGGAAAATAAAATATAAGCTGCACATTTTAAAAAGCGGAATTCAATGCGTTTTTAGAAATTAACTCGCTGTAACTTTTTTTTATTGAAACAAAATGACTTGAAATGTTTATCAATAGCTATCCAATACCACACTTTTTCACGTTCGGCAGAAAACGGTATCGAGAGAATTTTCGAGTTCAAGCAACTTTCCGTGAATAAGTTGTTTATAGTGGTCCAAAGAAGTCTTTTCTTTTGAAATTTTCAGATTATTTAAGCGAAAAATGATAAAGTAATTATTTATAATAATATAAATAATCATTTGACGAAAAAGCGTAGCACGATCAACACCGATCTGCGGTTTGTGTTTTTTCACCGAAAATCAATTAAAAACCGGCAGTAATTCACAATTAAAAAAGTGTCGCAGTTTATTATCTAAAAAAAAAAATCCGCAGTCCGAAAAGAAAGACTGAAAAATCACGAACAATGAAATTTCCGGCTCTATGAAATTCCTGAATTCAAAAATTCCCGAATTGCAAAATTCCCGAATAGGAAAATCCCCTACAGAAAGTTGCCGAATTATAAAATATCCGAACTAGAAGATTACCGAATTTGAAAAAATCGAATTTTTTTGTTAACATTATTTTTCGATCAAGAATACAATAATCAAATATTTTTATTCCAGAAATCATTTTTTAGGTTGAAAGTTTCTAAAATTAATGTTTGGATTCAAAATAAAAATAATTGATATCAACCAGAAATAAATTTTGGTCAATTATTGTTATTTAAAATTTAAACAATAATTTAGGAAACTCTAAACATTCAGAATATTTTTTTTCCATCAAAATAATCGACTTTTGTATTTTCAATAAATAAATAATATTTATGGAAAAAATATTTCAATGGTTAAAATTCAAGAATTCTATAATTCTGGAATTTTCGGTCCGAAATTTTTGTTATTCAGGAATTTCATAATTCTGAAATTTTCTTACTCAAATTTTACGAAGATTCTAGAATATATTGAGGAATTCTAAGGACTTCGGAAAACACATTGAATTGCACTCGTTCAAATTTGCAGTTTATATTTTTCATTTTTCACACAGTTGAAATTGCACAAATACATTTCAATACGAAAATTGTTTTATTGATATTTTTTTGAGTGATTTTTTTCAAATTTAAGTTTTATATAACTATTCGCTTTCACTGGATAAGACAAAAACTTCAATATTTCAGAAAAATTGGCATTTTTCTAGCATTATTTAAAGAGAATATTATAAAAAGTTATAATAAATTGTTTAAACAATTTTTCTTGTCAACTTGAATCAATTATCACCTCACTTTGATTGAAAAGTAGACAAAAAGTAGAAAAAATCAGAAAAAAGCGAAAGTTTCTAGGATTCTATTATTAATGCGTAATTTTTAGTCAAACGTGGACAAAAATGAAAATTGCATAGAACGCTGTAATTTTCCAGCATTATTTAGAGAGAATATTATTAAAAATAAAAACACATTCTTTCGACAATTATTTTTATTATGTATTATTACTTAATAAGTGGTCAAAAAGTTGAAAATTTAGAAGAAACCGCATCAATGTATATCATTACTATGAATGAAGATATTTATGAAGAATAAAAATTGTTTGAAAAATTATTTTTTTTTAAAGCCTAATTTTTGCCTCAGTCTAAGTTAAAAAAGATCCAAAACACTATTCTAACAGAAATTCGCTAAAATAATACTACATTATTAATATCAATGTATGCAAAACTGTAATTATTAGCATAAAGTAATATTTCATGTATAAGAAACTATTTATATTACAAAAAAACACACACAAAAAATTACAATGAGCGCTGAAACGTATTTTTTGTAGCTTCAAATAATTTTTCTGATTTTGTAAGCCGCACGTCCTCTTTTTGTATCTTTTGGTGGAAAAAAATTTTCCTGATTTTTTCAGATTTTTAGAAAAATGTCATTGGAATTTAAAACAAATCGTTAAAGCTTTATAACGATGACACTAAAAAGTAATTTTTGGGTGCCTTTTCTGAATTTTATGAAAGTGAAATGAAAATTTAAGTGGTAAATTATATAAAAAATTGTATTACACAAATATGAGAAAGAGTGCCCTTGGAATGAAAATGTTTTTCCATATCACCCTTGATAAACCATAAATAATTACATTTTCTTTCTTTGAAACTATTTCTTTCAATATATATATAATATATATTGAACATATGAATATATATATAATGTGTGCATATTCAATGAAAAATTTTTGAAAAAAGAAAATGTAATTTTTATGGATTATTGGGGGTGAGAAGGGGAAAAATTTTTATTTTAAGGGGACTATTCTTCATATCTCCCACGTGAAGAAATTCTACGCAAAGCGTTCTACGAAAATTCTATGTGGAAATTCCATGTAAAAATTCCATACGGAAATTCTACAAGCATTTCTACAAACAAATTTCGGACAAAGTTTAACTTCCGGTGATGAACTTCCCTCTCGAAAATCACACTCCGGACCCCACACCCTTGCAATATGTATGCGAACACCATCTTCTTCAAGAAAATTAGGCTAGCCACGTCAAAACCTTGCACCTACTGTGGGTTCCTCGAGGACATGAGATTAAATGAATGCCCCAGGTGTGAAAAACACATCTTCTCATGGGACGTCTGGGTTTTACAGTACTTTAGGGTCCCTGGAGTAAGTTCCTCGAAGACACAAGATTAAACCAATGCACCAGGTGTAAGAAACACATCTTCTCCGGGGAATTCTGGATTTTACAGCACTTTAGGGTGCTTAGAGTGGGTTCCTCGAGGAAACGAGTTCGAGCCAATGCTGAAGGTGTAAAAAGCACATCTTCTTCGCAGAAGTCTGGTTTTCACAGTATTTTAGGGTTCCTAGAGAGGGTTCTTCGAGGTCACTGTCGCCCGCGAACAATAATATTATTTTCCTTTTCTTCAAAACACTCCGCTGCCATAAATATGTATACTTAGATTTCCTTGAAATGTAAGCTTCAGATTTATGATACTTAATAAATAAAGTCCGCGACTCTACTCTGTGGTGTTATTCGTCAAACATCAGCAGTAGCGGTGGGCCGTCTCCACGCTGCCTACTTCTACTGACGGCCTCCGCGCGCCCAGTGAGGCGGACGCAGTACAGTCGGACGGCCGGTTCTTCTCCCACGTCCGCGCTGGTAGTACCTCAGTAGCACCAAACGCCGTGTAAAAGTATCCTTCGAGATCGTGAACGCGACCACCTGCCTATAGAGTAGTGTCCGGACGAAACCGAAAAAACAAAAAGAAAGAAGCGAACGCTTGAGTTGATTTCTTGCTCTTCCAAGTAATATAGGCGTATACCTAAATCTAGTTCATATAGAAAGGTATAAATAGATATGAAAAAGAATTTAAGATTTGACTACAACTTCGAGTTCCTGTGCGATCGAAGCAGAATAAGACTTCAACGCCATTCTCCAAATCGGGGGTCGTGGTCCCGAATTCCTGCTTGGACAGTTGGCTTCCCTTTACAAGGTGAAAGTTGGCTGTTAACGCAGGTATTCGGACTCAACCCCTCGTTTTGAGCTAAAAAAATTACAAACAAGGCCCTGGCGGAGCTCAATGGGTGCTGGCGATCACAGACCTGGCCGGGGACTGAAGGTTGGGCGTGACCAAGAACTGCTGGCTGAAGTTACGGCCGGAAGTGGATGGTCGTAAGGACTTCAAATAACCCTGTGAGATACAAGTGGGTCGGTTCGGTATTCAGGGGCCCCACGGTTCATACTAGGTTCTTTACTCGGGATTTCTTACTTGCTTTCCGATAGTTGCCAAGGAAGCATCTGAACGCTACAAGCCAAACCAAACATAGAAGCAATCAGCCCTTCTTTAAGCCACCAATTGTTTAACGAAGTTTGTTCTTTGATCATGCAAACTAAAACCAATTTACAATAATTGTAACTTGCCTCTGCATTACGCGTGCTTGGTAATAACACATCAGTACTTTAGGCTCCATGAAGTAAGGTCTTGGAAGACACGAAGATCCAGCCAGTGCCAAGGTGTAAAAAACGCATCTTTTCCTGGGAAGCCTGGATTTTACGGCACTTTAGGGTGCTTAGAGTGGGTTCCTCGAAGACACCAGATTGAACAAATGCCCCAGGTGTAGAAAAAATATCTTTTTCAGGAAAGTCTGGTTTTTGCAGTACTTTAGGGTGTCTGGAGTGGGTTTCCCGAGGACACTAGATTGAACCGATGCCCCAGGTGTGAAAAACACATCTTCTTCGGCGAAGTCTGGGTTTTACAGTACTTTAGCGTTCCTGAAGTAAGTTCTTTGAGGATACGAGATCGAATCAATGTCCAAGGTGTAAAAAAACAAATCTTTTTCAGGGAAGTCTAGTTTTTACAGCATTTTGGGGTTCCTGAAGCAAGTTCATCAAGGAGATTGAAACAGACTTCCCTGAAGAAGATGCGCTTTTCATACTTGGGGCATTGGTTCATTCTCAGGTCCTCGAAGAATCCACTCCAAGCACCGTGAAGTTCAGTCAAAACCAGACTTTCTAGAAGAAGATGTGTCTTTTGCACCTGGAGCATTGGCTGGATCTCGTGCTTCCGAAGAACTTACTCCAGGGAACCTAAAGTACTGCAAAAGCCAGACTTCCCCGAAGAAGATGGGTTTTTCACGTCTGGGGTATTGGTTCAATCTCGTATCCTCAAGAAACTCACTCCAAGCACCCTAAAGTAGTGGTAAAATCAGACACTCCCGAAGAAGTTTTGTCTTTTTCACCTGGTGCATTGGTTCAATCTCGTGTCTTCAAAGAACTTACTCCAGGGAACCTAATATTCTGAAAACCCCAGACTTCCCCGGAGAAGATGTGTTTTTTACACCTGGAGCATCGGCTGGATCCCGTATCCTCGAGGAACCGACAGTTGGTGCAGGATTTTGACGTGGGTAGCATAATTTTCTCAAAGAAGGTGTTGTTTGTATACTTGGTGCAAGGATGTGATGTCTGGAGTATGATTTCCGAGAGCGCAACTCATCACCGGAAATCAAACTTAGTCCAAAATTAGTTTGTAGAAATGTTTGTAGAATTTCCGTATGGAATTCCCACATGGAATTTCCACATGTAATATCCATAGAACGCTTTCCCTAGAATTTTTTCACGTGAGTAGTATGATAAATTTTTTTATGTAATTTCTCAACTTGAATTTGTATTCCACTTCCACAAAATTCAGAAAAAAACACCTAATAATTACTTTCTAGTTCCTTAAGGGGTGAGTTTTAGCAAAGTTTGGTGTAAATTAAATTTTTTAAAGCTCCAGGCTTCGTACTACTCATATGGTAGTTCTACATCATCGCTGTAAAGTTTTTACGATCCTTTCCAAAATTCAAGAACTCACTGAATTTTGAACACTTTGGGGTACTTCAAAGATCGTGACCTACTTCTACAATTTTTTTTTTTGTAAATCAATAAAGGTGGAAATTATTCGAAAGTTGTACAGAAGTCTTTCAAAACGCGAGTAAAGAAAAACAACTTTGCTGTGTAAACTTGATGCATCTAAAAAAAAGTGTTGAAAACAAAAAAGCAAGTTATCTAGGCACGCCCAAAAATATAATAAGAACCTTGGCGCTCTTCCCTGTTTCTCTAGACTAGATTTCGATAAACACAAACACGGGCCTGAAGGAAATTGTCACGATTCGTAAAAATTATTGACGCCCCAAATTAAAAAAAAAACTTTGCAATGCCAAAGTAAACCTTCACACCAAATGTATGCTTTTGTAACAAAACAGGCAAGAGGACGACGCTTCTGTTTCAAGACAACTTTTCCTCTGAGTGCTAAAGAATAAGTATCTATTTTGACTACATTTAAAGAATACAGTTGGAAGAAAATCGGATATTTTATTCCGAAAGAATTGGAAGAATAAATAAATATATTGCAATTAAAAATTTAATTGATATTATAAATATTTTTATACTTACCAATAGGATCAAGGAATACCACCACAATGAGCCAAAGAACACCAATCCCAGCCCTCATCTTCTTCAAATAAGGGACGATGCACGGTAAGTGTTTTAATTTTTATCAAATTTCAAGTATATGGAAGTTGTTTCAAATAATTTTTAATATGAATTATTCAATTTTACTGATTTCTTCAAAATGAACTTGCGGATAGAGTAACAAACGAAGCATCAGTTGTGGATAGAACGACAGCACTGGTATTTCGAGATACATGGAGTATACATCATCGTGTATACAGTATTAGGCTATCTCATTATTTGCTCTTCTCAATTATTCGTATTTCGTAGCTTTATTGCTCCCAGACTGTACCTGAAAAATACATTTAATTATCACGCCATTATATACAATTTAGAGGGGGAAAATCACATATTACGCAGTGAAACGATGACTAGTTGATATTGTTGGAAACCATGAAAAGATTTTATCTTTCGATGAAAAGAAAGGTAAACATTTATTCACATAGTATCCCATTCACTGTGAAAAAATTGGGATTCTGAAAAGAATTGGAAAATGATAAATCACAGATGTAATATAAAATCAAATAGTTACTAGTCAGTACATTTTTTCGAATCTTCAAATTCAAAGAATTAATTATTAGAATTTTTGGAAGTAGAACCTCAATCTACTCTAACATAAGCAAGATTCGAATAGATTTCTCACCTTCATTTCATCATCATTACACCACTGAGCTTGAAATTTACTTTTCAGGGTTAACGTAATAAAAAGACGCGATCAGGAAACATTTTCTCTTGATTGAAACAAGAATTAGGCCAAGTTGAAAAATTCTTAACGTGACCTAGTCTGCTTCTGTTTTCAGAATATTGCCTTCTCATTTTTTAAACAGAGTTGAGGAAAAGAAAAATTTTTCAAAATCTTAAAGTTACAATGCATCAATGGGCTATAAATTGATTCTGTAGGTACATGCAGGGATCTCATGAAGGACTTTTCAACAGCTTTTTTTTCGATATTACAAATTTTTTTATTTCATATGTTTCTATTTTCCCATACAAAAATGAAATGATTTCGCAAACATTCTAAAAATGATTTGCCTTGAATAAGCATCACCTTGTATAAGTACCGACTGAATACCTCAAAGAATTTTATTTGAATTTTGTAGTTTTTTTCTCACGCAAAAGAAACTCTATTGCCTCCACCAATCATAATTAATAAAATTTAAGCAATTGTATAATTTTACACAATCGATTAGCGGAAAATGAGCCACAAAGATTAGCAGAAGTTCAATAATTCAATAAGTCGAGATATTTCCTTACTCAATAGTAAAAAATAGATAAGTTTAGTAAAATAACGCTGATTTCCGGGTACTGATCTCGGGCAACTTACACACTAAGCTTTAGACAAAGTAACCTTCTAAACAAGGAAAACTGACAAACAATGATAAAATTTGCATCCGCATTTGATGCTCATTTGTCTCTAGTTGAAAAAATGTTTACAACAAATATTCATTCTTCTAAAATTTTCACGGTCAGATTCAAAAGTAGGTTTGAATAACAGAAGTTTCGAAAAAAATCAAAAATTCCAGGAGTTTTTGATTTAATTCTTTTTGAAACCGAATTTTTTCAATCACAACAAGAGAAAAGTTATATTTTAATTTGAGAACTTGTTCCTTTAACTTCAATTTTTTCATTCAATGTAGATGTACCTTTTAAAAATAATCTATTTCAAATAATGACCATTTTTCTTTCTATAAATAAAAATAAGTTTTTTTCGAACCATTTTCCTCAATAATCTAATCATTCATCAACAACAAAACTTACAAAATTATTTTCATCATTTTTGAGGAAAAATAAAATGTTCCTTTTGCACTTTTTTCTTAAGAAATTTTGCAATTTACAGCGCTAAAAACCGAAGATTTTTTTTTTAAATCGACAAAACACAGTTGTACCTCAGAACTCATTGCTCAGGAAATGTTATAAATTGTACTTAGTGTATATCGAGATTAGATCTCTTGAAAACAAAAATAAATCTTCCTATCGAATTAAAATTTCTCTCCGTGAATTTATGTTATAAAATTGATATTTTTCAGAGGAAATCGTCCAGTTGCCGTATTTTTTTTATTTTCTGTCAACTTTTAAATTAGTAAGGTAATAATTATTGCAACTTAAGAAATACAGTTGTGTAAACAATTTATCATGGTTTATTATGGTTTGCAAATATCTTCTTTTACAGAATTTGGCTTTTGATTCAGAAACAACCACAATTTTCTAGCAATTATCTGAAAGATTATACTTATGAACAATGATCAAGCTAAAAATTATGTTTGTTGACTTGCATTCATTATCACCTCACTACGTGAAAAGTTGAAGAGAGTGAAAAATTTTAGAAACTACAACTATCTAGCAGTACCATAGGAGAAGATAGTTTTAAACAATAATAATTGAAAGATTATGTTATTTGAAATAATAATGAATTCTTTAAGTAATTATGTTGTTGACTTGAACTAATTATTTCCTTACCCTGAGTGTGAAGTTGACAAAAATTGAAAAATTTCAAGAAAAGTTGCAACTATCTACCATTAAAATAAAAGAAGATAGTTACAAACAATAATAAATTGTTCAAGCAATTTATGTAAACATCTAATTATCAGCAGAAACTAGTATCTCATGTATTAGAAACAGTTTGTATTGAGGAAAAGGCGCGAAAAAATCATAATTAGCGCAAAAAACTCGCAAAATCCATTTTGGTACTCATGAGGTTTATTGGGACCCTAGAAAAACAGACTTACGAGGACGATATTTGAATACTCATTATTACCTTGTATTTCGTATCTAATAGTGAAAAGAAATCTTGAGTTTCAACTCGGGTCGCTTGATATTGACGATGCTGAATAAAATTTACAAAAATATACTTTTTTCTCATGGGAAATACATTTTAAATTTCGTGAGGCTTGCGAAAACACAAAATATCATAAAAAAAGAGATTAGAAATGCATTTTTTGTGGACTTGAACAAAAACTGCCGGCGATATGCATGAAAATTCGAAGAAAAAAAATGTCAATGCATTCTTTAACCACCCTAATATACCATAAGAAATGACGACTATAAGTTCTCAAACTTAAAGACGGACCTCTGTTGAAAAGTAGCCCATAAGTACCCTCGATTCTCTCGCTAGGGATCGCGGGAGCTCGTGTCTGGTGGGGTGGCTTACGGGGCTCATTGACCACAGATCTGGAATAAGTGAACCTGAGGGGCTATGTCGCGAGGTGTGGCTACTCTGGGGAACTGATGAACTCTGGTCGACGAGACCGAAACTAAGGAGCAGTCCTTCCAGGGGGGAAT
Source organism: Andricus quercusramuli (assembly GCA_932178445.1). Taxonomy (NCBI): domain Eukaryota; kingdom Metazoa; phylum Arthropoda; class Insecta; order Hymenoptera; family Cynipidae; genus Andricus; species Andricus quercusramuli. Next base: position 68,985 of record CAKNXH010000161.1, on the reverse strand, counting down.
GGCGGAGCCCACTGGAATATCGAGAGCGCGAGTTCTCATGCTCTCAAGCTAAGATGTGATCGCCGTGTCAAGAGCTGAATGGTACCAGGGTTAACAAATCCTTTGACATTCCGGCCTGTCCCCCTCAGCAGAGGTGGACAGCTAGAGGTCTCGAAGGAGGTGCCTTAATGAGGACTTTGGGACACCAGGTCGAATCTCATAGTATGTAGACACGCCCTCTGCAAGTGGGGCTCTGCGTAGGATGTTTCTTATTTCCCTGGCTTGACAGAAATGTTACCCGATAATTAAAAAAAACAAAACTCAAACGATGAGGGATCCGCTTCGGGTCCCTCTCCCAAACCACTACCAAAAGTGGGAGGCTCCGTAGGGGGCAATCCACCAGAGGCGGTGCGAAGTAGTGAAGATGGTGGAGCCCTTTCGGGTGACCCAACTGGGATCCGAAGGGGTCCCAGAAGCGTCCGGAGATGCCCCGATGTAGCCTCTTAATGGCTGAGACGGGAATCTTCATTACGCAGATTAATTTGCATCACAGCAAAAGCGACTCGGGAGTTCTAGCCAGACGCATGTCTGTGGTGCAGACAGGGATCGCCCTAATCCAAGAACCCTGGTTATACATGGAAAGAATTTGTGACCTGTCAGAATGTGGCTCCATGTATAAGGGGCCACGCGAAAAAACGCCAAGCGTATGAATAGCCGCCAAGGGTATGGATGCGATCTTGATACCTCAATTCTGCTCCAGAGATATCACCGTTATTAAGGTGAGACTCAGGGGCAGTATCGGAGAAAGGCTAGAGTTATATGCTGCTTCGGCTGACTTTCCTGGCGATGCCTAGGGACCCCCGCCTCCCAGATAGGTGGAGGCTCTAATTCGTTATTGTCAAGAGAACAAGATTCCTCTGCTGTTTGGTTGTGATGCGAACTCTCACCATACGGTGTGGGGAAGCACAAACATCAATGACAGAGGGAGAGATTTAATTGAATACATAGCAGGCATAGAGCTGGAGATTCTGAATCGGGGTGATACTTCCACATTGCAGACTAAAAACAGGAGTGAGTTTCTCGATTGGCTCTATGTTCAGGTGCACTGAGGAGCAGAGTAGTGGATTGAAGAGTCTCCGATAAGGAGTCTCTTTCGGACCACAAACACATCGTGTTCCGATTAACCCTAGGAAAAACGGTGGTTTCTAATATCAGAAACCCCAGAAATACACTTTCGGACTCATTTGAAGAGGAACTCGAAGGGAGGCTTGCGGATTTCCCCACAAGCTGTGGTATCATTGATAATTTGGAGCACGCCGCGGATTTTCTGCGTAGGGCTCTGACAACATCATATGAGAATAATTGCCCTACAAGCACAACCAAGTCTAGGAAGGGAACATAATGGTGGAACACCCACCTGGAGAGACTCCGTACAAAGACATGAATGTTGTGCAATAGGGCAAATAGAACTAAATTACCTTCGGACTGGGACATCTATAAGACGGCATTGGAGGGGCTTCTGCGAGGAATCGAAGAACATTCCGGAAACAGCGAAGCTCCACAAGTTCCTAGCAAAAAATCCGGAAGCTCGCCTCGGTCTCATACGGCTTGATAATGCTGAGTTTGCCGAAGATGAAGAAGCAACGCTGAATCACCTGATGGAAGTTCACTTCCCGGGTTTTCAGCGAATCCGAACCGACCAAGAGGAGGAAGACCGGGGCCAGGGGGTGGAGAGGGCCGACTGGAGTTCCGCCGCTGAGGTCGCTGATTACAAGAAGGTGGAATGGGCCGTAGAGTCTTTTTGCCCCTTTGAATCACCAGGGGTGGATGGCATCTATCCAGCGCTTTTACAAAAAGGCATGGATTTGGTCGTCCCTCCTCTGACGAAATTATTTAGGGCAAGTATAGCCCTTCAACACATGCCATCGGTATGGAAGAATGACAGAGTGGCCTTCATACCCAAACCTGGGAGGGAGGTTTACACTGCTGCCAAAGATTTCCGACCAATCAGCCTAACGTCCTTCATTCTGAAGACGCTAGAGAGGCTGGTCGACAGATACATTAGGGATGAGGTGCTTTTGGCCTCTCCGTTGTATAGAGGGTAGCATGCTTTCCAGGCAGGCTGCTCGGTAGAAACTGCGCTTCATGCTGTTGTAGCAAAATTGGAGCAGCAGTTGAAACAAAAGTGGTATGCTGTGGGCGCTTTCTTGGATATAGAGGGTGCCTCCAGCAATACTCCTCCAGAAGTCATCTGTCGAGAGGCTTTGAGATATGGCGTGCCGGACCAGCCAGTATGCTGGATAGGAAGCATGCGACGTCAAAGAAGACTCGGAACGAGATGGGGTGAAGGCCTAGTAAGGAGAATAGCTCCGCGGGGTTGCCCACAGGGGGTGTCTTGTCGCCCCTCCTGTGGTGCATTGTAGTGGACGGCCTCCTTCGAAGCCTAAATAATGAAGGGTATACTAAATAACCAAGGATATGCGGACGACTTTGTAATCCTAGTTAAAGGGGCCCATCTCGAAACACTGATGGGTCTTGAAAGGTCGGCGCTGCGCATCGTGGAGCTCTGGTGCGATAGCACAGGACTGTCGGTAAATCCGGAAAAGACCAACCTGGTCATTTTCAGATTCATTTAAATATCTAGGAGTAATCCTAGATATCAAGCTGAGCTTTGCCCACAAAGCACCTGGAGACCCAGTACAGGAAATTTCTCATGACTTTTTGGATGTGCAGGAGAGACTTTGGGTTGAAGTGGGGGCTAGGGCCTAAAATGCTTGCATGACTCTACTCTGCTATCTTAAAACCCAGGTTTGACTGGATCAATGACTCCCGAGTGATATCAGCACACTGCCGATTCTACAGATCAGGCAAGATCAAATAACAAAACGATTTAACTTCACCAAAGCTTTCCGCATCTTTATCCCAAGCAGGGATCTGTGGAAAGAAAATGGTAACCCGCTTCTCCAGGGGGAAATCTGGTATGCGGATGGCTCCAGCCAAGCGAAACTAACTGCAATAGGGAAACCAAACATAACTTCAGAACTGGTTTGAGAATGCAAAAAGGCATGAAACCAACTCGCAGAAAGAAACAAAGTGGCTCTCATATGGGTCCCTGGTCACACAGGGATTAAGGGCAACGAAAAAGCGGATCAGTTGGCAAAGTGCGGCGCAGCGAGCGAATTCGTAGGACCGGAACCGGTACTGGGAATAGCGTCTTGCAGTGTCGGGATGGTCATTAAAAACTGGACCCGAACAAAACACAGGAAATACCAGGAACAAACCAAGGGTTGCCGTCAGACGAAATCCATCCTGGGGTATACCTATAGGATGGACAGAGCCAGGGAAATCCTGAGTTTACCCAAGAAAGGCATAAGGACAGTGGTACGGACCCTGACAGGGCACAATCACTTGAACTATCATATGCAGAAAATGGGGTATAGCCCCACGACGGAGTGCAGGTGGTGCGGCAGGGATGACTAAACATCCCTGTATGTATTATGCCAGTGCCCGGCAATAGCTAGGCTCAGGCAACAGACCCTCGGAGTCCATTTTATGGAAACAGAGTCGACAAGTTTACAATTCGAGAACAAGGCCTTTTTATTTTTTCAATGGAGTTGAAAGTGTTGTACCATCACATTGTTTCTTTAAATTTGTATTTTTTTCGCTTTTTCTAATTTAATAACCTTTCTTTTGATTACTGTATACAGTCTCAAATTTTTTAAATATTTTTAATGGGCAGTTAGTTGTTTTTCAGTATTAAAATAGGAAATATCTTGACTAATCAAATTATTAATTCTTTATTCATCATTAGTGGCTCACTTTTTGTTAATTAAATCTGTAAAATTTCTCTAGTGATCAGGTGGGATCTTAAAAATGGTATTTAATGCATAAGAAAGTGAACTATGAAATAAGAATAAACTTCTTCAGACACTCAAGTTCATCCTTATTCGAGGTGAATCATTTTTTCAAAGTGTGCAAAATAATTGCAATTGTCTGTGAAAAATAAGAAAAATTGACGCGTAATCGAAATAGTAGCTTTCTACTGATCTTTTGCGGCTCACTTCGAGCTAATCGAGTCTATAAAAAATTTTACTGGTCATAATGAAAATTGTCAGGCCTTCCAAAGTATCTCAAATTTTTTTTTTTGAAAAGGAAATACCCGATTTTCCTATGAATCATATGTGCAGGTAAGAATAAAAACATCTAGAACTTCGTAGAAAAAACCACCTTAACAATATTTATTATTCCACGATAGTTTTAGATGAATATAATCATGATGATATAATGACGATGAAAATAATAATAAACCAAACTTATTCAAAATTAGTCTCGGCTTCTTCTCGTCACACAGTGATGTTCATTCAAGATAAGCTTCTGAACGCCAAATATGATACCTTGCATTACAAAAACTACATTTATTGATAGTACTTCAATTTAATTGATCAGATAGAAATAATAAAGTCTGATACGTCCGTATGCTTTGCAGCAGGTATTTCTGATCCCACTATGTGTACAATTTTTGTATGCTCACACTCCGATAAGAGAATTCTAGATGAACGGTAAGAAATACAGAGAATTTTCGTCGAAACAATTATCTTATCTAATGAAAAATAATATATTAAAATCCTTGTGAGTTATGTGCTTCAGAAGTAGAAAGACCACAATAAGTTACGTTTGGAAGATGAACGGATGAACAGTGGAAAATGTGGAGGAGTTACGTTACTTAGGTTTTTGGTTGGAGGCAGGAAGGAAAAATAAAGGTGCAGGTGAGGAAAAGAATCGAATGTGCGAGTCAAGAAATGGGCCAAGTATGGGGTATAGGGAAGAGAAGGTTCAATGACGATTGGAGAATGAGGGTTTGGTTGTTTAATGCGTTGGTTTGGGTCGTGTTGTGTTATGGAGTGGAGGTCTGGGGAAGGAAGGAACATAGAAAAGTGGGAAGAAGTAGGAAGGGAAAAAATGGCAACTTGACAAATTAGGGGAGCCTGGAGGTTTGAAGAGAAGCTGGAAAGAGGAATGTGGAGGAGAATAGCACAAGTATGCTTGGGCGAAGTTCTGAACAAGGAGACGAGAGGCAATTTGGGAAATTTGAAATGGGAGGAAGAAAGGAAAAAAATGAGGAGGGTTTGTGATATACAAAAAGGGGTACTGGAGGGGCAGGACATAGAGTTAGAGCTATCAGTAAAACAAGGAGAAGGAAGATGGACAGAGATTATGGATTCGAAGTACAATAGATGGTATATGATAGTCAAAGGGTTGACGGAAACAGAATATTTGCAAAAAGAAGGAAGACAAATGGAATAGGGTGGTATGGTTTAGAATAGGAGAAGGAGTGAGATCTTGTAGATATTGGATGGATGAAAAGAAAAATCGGTGCAGAGTATGTAGATACGAAATGGAGTCAGGGGCACATGTGTTACAGATGTTTACGGGGAAGGAAGAGGAACAGTTGAGTGTGGATGAGTGTGTAAGATGGATTTTGGACGGTAATGGATAGAGAGTGACATGGATGAAGAAGCTGGAAGAAGTCAGAGAAAGCAAAGGAACGGGACAGAGCCAAACGGGTGATCCTCTTTAAAGGAAAGTAACTAGCAAATTTTAAATCGTTGAAAATGGCTAAAATCTCTTTTTTCTTCTTCAATTTTTGAAATAATTTTTTAGGGTTTGAAAAAATGTGACGGGAAAGTATGGAGGCTTGTAGTGAATTACCCAGCGAAAAATATCAGGTTTCGGACATATGGGTTTGACACCCCTAACACACCCCCACAAGTCCCTGAAAACTACCCTTAAACCCAGAAATATCAATCCTCCTTAAAAGCGTCCTTTTGGGCACTGTATTCTCGTCTTTTTTTTATCTAAAATTATTACTATTGGTCTAGTGGGACTGTTAAAAATAGTTCATTTCAATTTCTTTCCATAACTTTTCATTAATTCCACTTGGAAGCGATTCGCCAAGTCGAATCTATACGCGACAAAAATATTTCGCAGACCATAAGTTTCATAACCGCTTGAGCCTTTTTTCGCAAGTATTAAGAGATGTCACGTCGATATCGAAAACTAAAGAAAAGATCTTTACAAAATTTTTCTCTACAGTATTTTTTATTTTTTTTCTGACATAATATATCACCAAAAGATAATGTAAACTATATTAACTTAGGTCTAATGTAATATTAATGTGATGTTAACCAATGTATCATCAAAATATAATATAAACCATATTAACTTACGCCTATCTAAACATTTGATTATCAATCTAAAGTTTTCCGGGGAATTTTTTCTGCAGTATTTTTTATTTTTCTTTGCATAATGCATCACCAAAATATAATATAAACCATCACAACTTAGGTATAATGTAGTATAAATGTAATGTAAACTAATGTATCATCAAAATATAATATAAACCATATAGACTTAAGTCTATCTAAACATTATTTATACGTTTAAAGATTCTCAGGGCATAAGGGCGTAGGAGACAAAACTCGAATTTCATAGGAAACACAAAACACTAACTATAATTAATCGCAATTAAATCTTCTTTCAATATGAAAGCAAATTTGAGCTATAACATAGTCTGATCAAATCAGGAAAAAAGACATCCTGAAAGAAGTAACCACATCCGAGCAAAATCCGTTTTTAATTTCTAATCTATGAAAACAATAAGATGAATACTTTCGAGCTATCTCTTATTTTAATTGAATTGTAAAATTGACAAGCAAAGAGAAGTAATCACTCTACCAGAAGAACATACCAATCACGTATATTGACCCATTTATGAGTCGAACCGGACCATTAACTCTTAAGTTATTTTGAGTCAATAAAACGCATTTAAGAAATGTTTCACTTACACCCTCTTGCTCCGGAACCCTTTTTTTCATTCAAGACGATTTTCTATAGGTATCAGGGCTTTGCCATGTTTTAAAATCTACGACTTCCGGTGCAGTGCTGGCCTTAGCTTTGTTGTCGGTCGTGGGCGCCGGAGCTAGGGAGATGAGGCGTGTCATTAGGGGTTCGGTTCTTTGCGGCGACATCTGGTGGAGCCCGGCCTGGCCTGCGGAGGTCGAAGCCTGACTTGACGAAGTTCCACCTGGAGCGGCCGGTTCAAGGGGCCTAGCGTGAATTCCCTCATATTCCACAGTACGAATGTAGTCTCTGTCGAATGCCTTGAAGAAATAATCATCCAGAACATTAACTTCGGGTATAATAACATACTTGTAGGCATATAAGCCATCTACACGTATTTTAATTCTTTCAAAATTCGCTCCAAACTCTGGCATAGCAATAATGAATGGAAGCAATTCTGGCTTTGAACCCTTTGTTTTTCGGATATATCCAATTATGTATACGACACCATTTTCCTCCTGTATTCCTACTTCCACAGAACCTGGTCGTAATGATGCAATATTTTGAGGATTTGGTACCTCAGAAGATTTGTAAGAACGAGCAGAAAGTTTTATAAAGTTGTTGGGCATGGAGGGTATTATTTGAGTATTCTCTGGTACAAGGCGTATGGCGTTAGATTCGAGTATTTGGAACTCATGAATTAGACTTCTATCGAATTCCTCGTAGAAATAATGATCAAGAGGATCACCCAGGGGTACTAACTTATACCTGTAGGCGAAGAGGCCATCTATACGTATTTTAATTCTTTTATTTCTCCATACCAGCCCCTTTCGTATAGCGTGAACGAATGGACATAACTTTTTACTTCCACGTTCTTTTCCTTCGATATATCCAATGACGTATACGACATTATTTTCCTTCCGTATTCCTACTTCCACCAGACCTTGATTTAAATGTTGAATTACAACTCCTTTTCCTTTGTGAGAAGGGAGGTAATTACTAGCAGAAAGTACTGGATGAGTTATTTGAGGTCTAGGCGGTGGAGGACGTTTCTTGAACACGTTTGTCATTGATTCTGCAAACAAACAAAAAATAAGTAGAAAATTAATTATTGTATTAACTGATGAAGTACTGTACCGAATCATGAATTTTTCTTTACGAAGAAATGTGATTATCACATCAGAGAAAGAGACTTAAAATCTGTTCAGGAAGATGTCGGTAAACACTCTCATGTAAATAATCGATCATTTTCACATTATTCAGAATTTTATATGACTTCATTCAGTACATGCATATCAAATTGTAAGCGTCAGACTATTAAAACAAAAATTTCGTATACTTATTTGAATTCTGTCTAGTATATCTTATCAAAAATTGAGTTTAAGAGTAGCAAGTGTCCAAAATTTATACAAAATTAGTTATATTCATCTTAATTTAATATTACCGCACTCTAGTTGAAAAATTGACAAAAAGTGAAAACTTTTGAAGCAAACTGCATCTTCCCAGCATTATTTTGATAGAAGATAGTCATAAACAATAATAAATTGTTGAAACAAATATTTTTGTAAACTTTCAATAATAATCACCCCATTAAGTGAAAAGTTGACAACAAATGAAAAATTTCAGAAAAACCGCGACTATCTACCATTACTATAACAGATCACAGAAAACACAGAAGTGAATTCTTGTTGCGGGTAACTTTCAAGTAGATAAAGTTGAATTTTTTCGCATTGAAACAAAACAAGATTTGATAGAGTTGACATGTTAACCATTTCCCATGTGATGAGTAAATCTTAAGTCGTAAAGTTAATTTTTATTGCAGGTAAAGATTACTCTGAAATCGATGTAAAAATTGAAAACTAGGGCATTCTTTTAGTTCGTTTTGAATAAGGTTTTAAATTTTTTTATGACAATTGTGCATTTTGTTGAAAAAGCGTAGAACGATCAACACCGATCTGCGATTTGTGTTTTCTCAGCGAAAATAAATGGAAACCCGGCAGTAATTTAAAAATGAAGAAGTGTCGAAGTTAACTATCTGAAAAAATCGAAATTCTTAGTTCGAAACGAAATACTGGAAAATCCTGAAAAATGAAATTTAAAAAAAAATGGAAATTCTCCCTTTCACTTTTTTCATGTCATGTGTTTTTTTGGCTTAAAATTTTCATTTTCGATTGATTTTTCAAATCTTGTAAATGCTATCAATCGGATGATTTCTAGTCAAAAGTGGACAAAAGAATGAAAATTTCATTAAACACTGCAATTTTTCAGCATTATTTAAAGAGAATAATATTGAAAATCAAACACATTTTTTCAACAATTATGTTTATTATGTATCATTACTCTAATAAGTAATAAGTGGGCAAAAAGTTGAAGAACTTCAAAGAAAAAAAAATGAAATGAAAAATGGATGTGGTTGGTTGCTTTCCCATTTTTCTTTCCTCTTTTTTATTTTTATCCAAAGAAACACATTTTTTCATTTTGTTTTTCAGGAATTGCAATAGGAGCATTTTGTGGTGTTTGTCCAAATTTGATCGTTGCATTCTTGTTTTTTTTTTTTTTAGGAATTCTATATAAAGAATCTGTTTATGGAAAGATTATCCTTTTGCGACAAAATTCACCTAATTTTGTAGAAAAATAATTCTGTTTATACCAAAATGATATTCCAGTTGTTCAAAACAAAACAGGCAAGAGGACGACGCTTCTGTTTTAACACAACTTTTTCTCTGAGTGCTAAAGAATTAGTAACTATTTCAACTAATAGAATTAGAGGGTCAGAATAAATGAATATAGTGCAATTAAAAATTTATTTCATATTATGAATATTTTTATACTTACCAATAGGATCAAGGAATACCACCAAGATGAACCAAAGAACACCAATCGCAGCCCTCATTTTCTTCAAATGAATTGCAATGCACGGTAAATGTTTTAATTTTTATCAAATTTCAACTATATGCAAGTTGCTTCAAATAATTTTTGATATAAATTATTCAATTTCACTGACTTCTTTAGAATAAACTTGCGGATAGAGTGAGAAACGAATCACCAGTTGTAGATAAAACTACAGCACTGATTTTTCGAGATACAATGTAGGTCGTTGCATACTCATGGTGTATACAGTATTCGTCTATATCCTTATTTGTTCTTCTCAATTATTCGTATTCCATAGCTTTATTTCTCCCAGACTGTACCTGAAAAATACTTCCGAATAATCACGCTATTATATACAATTTAGAGGGAGAAAATTACATATTGCACAATGGAACGATGACTAGTTAAAATTCTTGAAAACCATGACAACATTTTATTTTTCGACGGAAAGTAAGGTAAACATTTATTCACATAGTATCCCATTTATTATTAGAAAAAATTGGGAATCTGAAGAGAAATGCAAAATTATGACTCACACATGTAATATGAAATTAAATATTCACTAGTCAATACATTTTATTTCAAATCTTCCAATTCAAAGAAATAATTATTAGAGTTTCTCGAAGTAAAACCTCAATCTACTCTAACATGAGCAAATTTCGACTAGATTTTTCAACTTTATTTTATCCTCATTACGCCGCTGAGCTTAAAATTGACTTTTCAGGGTTAACGTAATAAAAAGACACGATCAGGAAACATTTTCTCTTGATTGAAACAAGAATAAGGCCAAGTTGAAAAATTGTTAACGGACCTAGTCTGTTTATGTTTTTGAAATATTGCCTTTCCGCTGTTTAAACAGAGTTCAGGAAGAAAAATAATTTTTCAAAATCTTTAAATCATAATTGATCAATGGGCTATAAATTAATTATGTAGGTACATTCAGGGTTCTTATGAAGTACTCTCGAACAGAGTTTTGTTTTCGATATTACACATTTTTTTTCATTACATATTTTTTTAACTTCCCATAAAAAATTAAAAATGAAAAGTGAAGGTCATTCCTGAAGTAAATTTCAACGAGGAATTCAATAGTGACCTTCATTTTGACCTTGAAGTTGACCTTCATGACTGTTTAATGGTCAACTTTGTTTCTTTAAATGAAAAACCCCCTTTTTTAAAATCTGCGGTCCATAGAGCGGAAAATTCTACGTTCAGGTACGTACCCAAGTCATAGGTTAATTGTAACGTTCAAGGTCAATTAAAGGTTATTTGAAATGAACAAAGTTTTCCAAGAGGTCAGTGCAGCTCCTGAAGTAAATTACAACGGGAAATTCAATGGTGACCTTCATTTTGACCTTGAAGTTGACCTCCATGGCTTTTTGAAGGTCATTAGGCGTGACGTAAGAGGCAAAAACAAAGAATAGAATAATTTATAATTTATTAATTAATTGTGTAAAATAGCTTTTTTTCTTTACATTAATTTTTTTAAGCATTGTACAACAAATGGAACATTTGTGAAAACCCTGGGTCTTTCTAACTCCATTCTATGAGAAAATTGCTAAAAACAACAATAAATTGTGTAAACAAATCATGAAAACATCTAATTTTTAGTATGAAGTGATATTTCATGTAGCAGAAACAGTTCGTATTTTAAAAACCCCAAAAAAATCATAATTTGTGCCGAAAACTCGCACAACTCATTTTTTCACTAATGGGGTTTCTAATAAAATAAAATTCTGAAGATAAATTTTGAGTTCCAACTCTATTGAGATAATAATGAGTATTCTGAATAAGATTTACAAAAACATATTTTTTTCTTATGGGAAATACATGTTAATCTTCATGGGGCTTGCGTCACCCCTAAATATCTTTTTTTTTTTTTAAATGGATTTATTTTTGTGTGGATTCGAACAAATTTGAGGGGTGTCCCTATAAAAATTCGAGAAAAAAAAATTTTTTGACCACCTTAGTCTACATTCAGGGTTCTCATGAGGTACTTTTGAACAGAGTTTTGTTTCCGATATTTAAAATTTCTTTCGGTTGCACATTTTTCAAATTTTTCATAGAAAGTTGAAATTACTGAGCAAGTTTCGCAAAAATCATTGGTTCTGAATTAACGTTGGCTTGAGTGATTATGAATTAAATCCTTAAAGAAAGTTATTTGAATTGTATAGCGTTTCGCATTACGCAAAAGTTATTTTATTGTCTCAGTGAATCAAAATTGTCAAAACTTGACTTATTACTAGTGCAAATTCACAGATTGTATCAGCGAAAAGTGAGCAACTAACTTAGGGCAAAAAATTGCTAATTCGAATTGAGAAACAAAAGCTGCTCATCCACAGAAAGAGCTACAAATTTGTCATCAATAATTTTTGGATAGGACCCGTAGTTTTTGTTTTAATCGTAAGAAACAACATTAAAAATAAAAGAATTACACTTTTTGGAAAGCGATACAATAAATGAAAAAAAAGTAATGGACAAAGGTTTTCCATTCAAAGAGGATCTTATAATTGATAAATTTAATGCTTTCAGGAGTATTTATTATTCAAATTTTTAGATTTTATATATATATATAATCAAATATTGTTGATTTTGTCATTTTGTTTTGGCAAATCAAATGCTGTGTACTATTTTGATATAATGCTTAGCTAGTGCTGATTGCACTAGCATCATATCAATTATAAATTCCAAAACAGTTTACATTATATTCCTTTTAAACAGTGCTTAAAACTTGAAATTCGTGGGAAATAATAAATTGTCCAATTTTTTAGATGAATAAAATGTTCCTTTTGCACTTTTTTCTAGGAAAATTTGCAATTTACAGCGCTAAAAACCATTTATTTTTAACAGAATCGGCAAAATTATACAATTGTACTTAAGAATTCATTCCTCAGAAAATGTTTCAAATAATACCATGTGTATATTGACATTAGATTTCTTGAAAGCAAAAAGAAATCATCCGATCAAATTAAAACTTCTCTCCGTGAAATGATGTTATAAAATTGCTATTTTTAAGAGGAAATCGTCTAGCTGCGATTTGTTTTTGAAAATTCTCATTTTTTGTCAACTTTCAGCACAGAAGGTGATAATTATTGCAACTTAAGAAATACAATTCTGAACAATTATATAAAATAAATGAAATAAAATTTCAAACAATTTATTATGGTTTATAGATATCTTATTTTACGTAATTTGGCTTTTTATTTAGACACAACCACAATTTTCTAGCAATTATCTGAAAGATTATAGTAATGGACAATAATGAATTTGTTTAACAACTATACTTTTAAACATGCATTTATTATTGTCTCACTAAGTAAAAAGTTGAAGAAAGTGGAAAATTTCAGAAACTGCAACTATCTAGCAATTTATGTAAACATCTAATTATCAGTGGAATGTAGTATCTCATGTATGAGAAACAGTTTGTACTGAAAAAGGCGCAAAAAAATCATAATTGGCGCCGAAAACTCGCAAAATCCATTTTCTCACTTATGGGGTTTCTTGGGACCATAAAAAACAGACTTACGGGGCGATATATAAAAGCTAATTAATACTTTGTACTTAGTAGCTGATAGTAAGAAGAAATGTTGAGTTTCGACTCGGGTCACCTAATGCATTCTTCAACCCTAACTCTTCGGGACTCTCGATTATACCTCATGATTCTATTCACCACACTGATCGTTCCAGTACTCGTATTGAGCTAATGATTGTAGACGATATTGATGAAGTTGCCTCCTACGAAGAACATGCTATCCCTTTTCTCTCTAACCACGACTTGATTAACATTACCTTTTAATTTTCCTATAATCTAAATTTAAAACCAACCCAAAGACTGGTGCAGAATCTCTCTAAAAGTGATGAACATACATTCCATGAACATCTAATGACGCATGATTGGGAAAAAATATTACTAGATACAGATATAAATAATAAAATCGACGCTCTGGCTAATTACCTAGTCTCCGCATTCAATAAATTTTCTCCGCTTCACGTTCCTGAAAACTTTAATAAAGCTGACCCCTGGATCACATCCGAAATTAAAAATCTGATGAGGGAACGCGATGGCAAGCGCCAACTTGCAAAAGGAACAAAAGCAGTATAATACAAGCTCAATTTCGTAAACTGAGGAACCTAGTTCAAACCAAGATTAGAGATGCGTTCAATCAATAAAATTATAACGAGATTGCACATAGAGACAAAAAAGAGGACGTTTAGCATCTCCTTAGACGCTTACACCTAATCCCGCCCAAGCACGAATCTATAGATAGTAATTTTCCGTCTGATGACCTTTTAAAGACTTTTTTTATATTCACAGTTTCAGACTTATCATCATTATCTTCCACTAACACTCTTAATTCAACATTCAATGAGTCTGACTTCTTTTTTGATGACATCACACCTGAAACACTTTTGGAAAAAATAATTGAAATCAAATCAACTGCCATTGGAACTGATGGGATATCAATGAAAATGATTAAACTTGCCCTTCCAATTATCTTTCCTATTCTATTGCATATCTATAATGCTTCCCTTCAGGTCGGTATCTTCCCATATGTCTGGAAAAAGGCTGTTATATGCCCAGTTCCTAAAATTTCTAAACCTACTTCCCCGAAAGACTTGCGGCCAATTTCTATTTTATGTGCACTCTCTAAACCACTCAAAAAATTGTTCACTTGCGACTTTCCAGATTTCTTGAATTACCTGAGGCCATTGACCCGATGCAATCAGGTTTTCGGGCAAAGCATAGCACTCTTACTGCTTCTCTTAAAGTAACGACTGATCTCACATTAGCAATGGATGATAGGGAGATCACGATTGTTGTTCTGTTTGATTTTACGAAGGCTTTTGATATGGTCAATCATAAGTTACTCATAAAAAAGTTAAAATCCTTTAACGTGTCAAACTCTGTTATCAAGTGGTTTAAATCCTATTTTAATAATCGGTCTCACAGAATTACTAATAGTAGTGGTGAGCTTTCTGATTGGTGGGAAGTCAAAAGTGGGGGTTCTCAGGGCTCCATTCTAGCACCCCTCCTCTTCAGTTTGTTCACTTCTGACCTTGGAAGTGAGCCTCAACATTGCAAATATCACAGATACGCTGACGATTTCAAAATCTATTTATCGGGACCAATATCTTCATTAAGTGGGTTACTTGTTCTAGTCAAGGAGGATATCAATCGCGTTATCCTCTGGGCCTGGAAAAAGGGACTTACTCTCAACCCGGGCAAAACTCAGGCAATTATCGTTGGAACTACTTCATCTCCGTCGCTTGAAACACTGGCATCATTTCCACCTCTTCGTATCGAGAATCTTATTATCTCTTTTTCTGAAGTGGTTAAAGATCTGGGATACTTCCATAACCGCACCTTTTCCTGGAAGGAACAGGTACAGAATATCTCAAGGAAAACATACAGAATTCTACAACAACTTTATGGTAATAAGGACTCTTTACGAACCTCCACTCGGATACTTTTGTTTAAAAGTCTAATTTTGCTCTATTTTGACTATGAGTGTTTAGTTTATGATGATTTGACCGACGATTTGAATTTAAAGCTTGAGCGTGCGTTGAATGCCTGTGTCCGTTTTATCTACAATTTGCCTAAATACGAACACATAACTCCATCCAGACTTGAGGCTGGTCTTCTTAATATTGCCAAGAGAAGACAATTCTTTATGGGTAATTTGCTCTACACTCTTTTTCAGAACAAAGCTCCCGAGTATATATTCAACCTATTCCAATTTGTAGACAGAGATCTTCCAGCACAGTCTAAGCTTCGTAAAAGACATAAAATCCTTAAGATTCCTTTTCACAGAAACTGTCAGTTTCAAAGAGCATTTATAGTAAGGGGTGCCCGACTATGGAATAAAATACCATACGATATTAGAAATGCACCTTCCCTGTATCATTTGAAGAATCTCTTTTTCAAATATTTTTACAATACTCCTAACCCAACTCTTGAAATTGCTCACTGGAAAGCTTTCATATTTAGTTATTGAACATTTCATCTTCGAATTTTCTTTTGTTTTCATTAACTCTTGCAAAGTATTTCTTTTACATGGTATTTCATCACGAAACATTTTAGTTTCCGCGAAAAAATTGGCCCTTCTCGTGGAATGATGTGTTTGAAAAAATGACAGCAAGAAGTCATGAGTAAGACATGTTTGGTCGATTCTGCAAAAAAATGGAGCCTATTCATTACGACATACGAAAATTGTGTATTTGTTTATAAAAATGGTAATTTTTTACCACTGAAACAAAAACTGGTCCTCCTATAGAAAAATGATTAATAAAAGATTCGTAGATCTTCTTTGAACGAATAAATTTATTTCTTTTTTTGTATCTGTGTCTATCAGAACAAAAAAAAATGTTGAATATATTGGTTTTATAATAACGTGAGAATGAATATGAGAATCTAATAATCAGTGCTTTAAATTTAAATTAGCAATGTTCCGGGCAATTTTTTAAGTGAACTACACCATTTTCGCTTTAAAAATATTGGGCCAAAATGTGTTGAAAAATAATATCGTTTGTTCCAAAACGATTCAGTAACTTGAACATGTATAGATTGTCTGACTTGGAATCATTTGGCGAATGATTTTGACTGATTTTTTATTTTTGTTATATCTCTGAACAAAAAAATTTGAAGTAATTTATTAAAGGCCTATAAGCTGTACCTTGGTCTCCATTACAAAAATCACGTTTTTAGTTGTCCTTTTCTCAACGGATATAATTGCGAATTAATAATTATTTTGTAAAATAGTAAAATAAGATGCAAATATAAAGGTTCTATAACCACTCGAGTGAAATAACTATCTAGTAAAAATAACTTTGGTGATTTCTATCGTACACACAAATTTGGTTAAGGTGTCTCACAAATTGACATCGAATTTCACTCTTACTGTTAAAAATAGTTCATTTTCATTTCTGTCTACTTCTTTTTAGTTCTACTTGGAAGCGATTCGATACGTCGAATCTTTACGTGACAACAATATTTCGCAGACCATAAGTTTCATAACCGTTCAAGCCTTATTTCGCACGTATCAAAAGATGTGACGACGATCTCGGAAACTAAAGAAACATTCTTTGCAAAAATTTTTCTGCAGTATTTTTATTTATTTTTATTTGCATAATGTATCACCAAAATATAATATAAACCATATTGATTTAAGTCTATTGTAATATAAATGTAATGTAAACTAATGTATCATCAAAATATAATATAAACCATATTAACTTACGTCTATCTAAACATTTTATTATAAATGTAAAGGAGCTTGGGGAATTTTTTCAGCAGTATTTTTTATTTTTTTTTTTGCATAATGCATCACCAAAATATAATATAAGCCATGATAACTTAGATATAATGTAATATAAATGTAATGTAAACTAATGTTTCATCAAAATATAATATAAACCACATCAACTTAAGTCCACCTAAACATTTTGTTATACATTTAAAGATTCCCGGGGCATGAGGACGTAAGAGACAAAACTCGAATTTAATAGGGAACACAAAACACTATCTATAATTGATCGCAATTAACCCATAAGTACTCGCGTACGCGGCAAAAGAACCGCACATTTTTCAAAGTGTCAGCAACTCTTTATTTCGAATGGAATTGCCCAACTCACCCCCTGTATTTTCAAGTCAAGCCACAAGACACACGACAGCGACACCGTCGATTGTTTTCAGTCATCCGAACAGTGAGCAATTGAACGCCAAAGTGGAAAGGCGCTTTCTTGCAGACTTTTGCCGCGGCGCGGCAAAATGAGTATGATTACATACTTTGTGTTTATGTTCATGGTTTTCGGGTGGAAATTTATCGGTGGGATTGAACAGAAGCAACCACGTTTTTGTAGCTCTCATAGTTTTCAAAATATAGGTCTCGGAATGAAAAAAAGCGTGCCGCGGCCGTTCGCTGCAGCGCGAAGTAATTGAACGTCAAAGTGGAAAGGTGCTTTATCGCGGACTTTTGCCGCGGCGCGGCAAAATGAGTATGAGTATGTATTTTGTAATTTAATATTTTTCTTTTATAGTTTTCGAGATATAGGTCACGAAATAAAAAAAAAAAACCCTATCGCTGCCGTTCACCGCAGAGCGAGTGCTAGCGTGACTCCACAAGGCGCGAGAACTTGAGGGTTAAATCTTTTTTTTAATATGAAAGCGCATTTGAGCTATAGCTCGATCAAACCAAGAAAAAAAATCCTGGAAGAAGCAACCACCTCCGAGCAAAATTCGTTTCTATTCAATCTATGCAAACAATAAGATGACTTCTTTCGAGCCATCACCCATCCTTATTGAATTGTGAAAAGAACAAGCAAATATAAGTAATCGCTATAAAAACAAAAAAATACCAAACACGGATATGGACCCATTTATAAGTCGAACCGTGCCATAACCTTTTGCCTCATTTCTAGCTAATAAAACGCATTTAATAAATGTTTCACTTACACCCTTTTGCTCCAGGACCCTTTATTCCATTCAACGCGATTTTCTATAGGTCTCAACGTTTTTCCATGATCTAAAACAGACATGCCCGAACCAGGGAAATACCCTCCGGGAACACATGTTCCGCGTCCACCTCTCTTTCTCCTAGAGAGCGGGAGTGGTGGTCAACGCTTGCGAGAATCTCTTCTCTGTGACGTACGCGTCTACCACGCGCATGCGTCTACCACCTCTCCTGCTCTCTAGGAGAAAGAGAGGTGGACGCGGAACATGTTTTCCCGGAGGGAATTTCCCCGAGTTGAGCATGTCTGATAAAAAATCAACGACTTCCGGTACAGTGCTGGCCTTAGCTGTGTTGTCCGTCTCGGGCGCCGGAGCTAGGGAGATGAGGCGCGCCGTTGGGGACTTGTACTTTGCGGCGACATCTGGTGGAGCCCGGCCTGTCCCGCGGCGGGCAAAGCCTGACTTGACAAAGTCCTACCTAGAGCGGCCTGCTTAAACTCCGGTTCAAGGGGCTTCGTATTGGTAGATCCCTCATATGCGACAAAGATTATTTGTTTTTCATCATATTTCTGGTAGAAATGATTATCCAGACCGTCAGGTTCGTGCAATATAACATACCTGTAGGCATATAAGCCATCTACGCGTATTTTAATTCTTACATTATGCCAAAACTTCCCCTCTAATACAGCGTGAATGAATGGACACAACTCTCTCTTTCCAGTTTCTGCTTCTTCGATATATCCAATGATGTACTCGACATTATTCATTGTCTTCATTGTTCCTACTTCCACGGGACCTCTTCTTAAACTCAATACTTGATGATCAGCTCTTGCAAACGAAGAGAGATAGTTCCGAGCAGAAAGTTTTATCAAGTTTTCGGGCATGGCGGGTATAATTTGAGTCTTCTCCGGTTGAAGGCGCATGGCATTAGATTCCAGTATTTGGAAAGTACGAATGTAGTCTACATTGAATTGCTTGTAGAAAGAATTATCCAGAGGACCACCCTCGGGTACTATCGTATACCTGTAGGCAAAGAGACCATCTACACGTATTTGAATTATTACATTTTTCCATGACACCCCGCGTCGTATAGCTTGAACGAATGGACACAACATTTTGCTTCCACGTGTTTCGTCGATATATCCAATGACGTACACGACATTATTTTCCTTCCGTATTCCTACTTCTACCGGAACTTGTTTTAAAGTTCTAGGTTTAACTTGTTTTCCTACATGATAAGGGAGGTAATTTCTGGCAGAAAGTAGTGGATGAGTTATGTAAGATACAGGCAATGACGAACGTTTCTTGAACCAGTTTGGTAGTGATTCTGCAACAAAAAAAAAATAAGTAGAAAATGAATTATTCTATTAACTGATGAAATAATTTACCAAATCATAATTTTTTCTTTACAAAGAAATGTGATTATTACATCGAAGAAAGAAACTTAAAATCTGTCCACGAAGATTTCTGTAAACAGTCTCGTGTAAATAATCGATCATTTTCACATTATTCAAAATTTCATATGACTTCAGTATATGCATATTAAAATGTACGCGTCAAACAGACTATTCAAAAAAAATTTCTGTACACTCATTTAAATGTTGTCTATTATATCTTATCAAACATTGAGTTTAGGAGTAGAAGGAGTCCACAATTCATCAGGGTGTTTAGAATATCTTTAAAAAAATATTCCAGGATTTTTCCAGGTTTTCCAGGACAAAGAAAATAATTTTTCCAGGTACTTTTTCTTTACAGTGAAAAAACACTTCTCACGAAGTATAGTATAATTTGTAGGTTCAGTGGAACAAAACAAAGATACCTCAGTTAGAAAATTAATTTTCAGCCAAAGAGATGATTTTTCACATAACATGATGGAATATTCAACTGAATTGTTTGAATTGTCAGTTAGAAAAATTAATTTCAAAACAAAAATTTTCCGAAAATAGGTAAATCTTCAATTCAAAAAATTAATTTTTCAATAAAAAAATGAGTTCTTAAGAAAATAGTTAAACTTTTGACCTACTAGGTGAATATTCAACTATGCCGATGCATCTTCAACTGGAATAGATTAATTGTAAACCGAAAAGACATAGGTAAATTTTTATTAAAAAAAAATTATTTTCAATAAAAAGAAAAGAACTTCTAAATTAAAATAGTTAAATTTTCAGTTAGAAAAAGTTATTTTTAAACATGAAAAAAAACATTTCAACGAAATAGGTCAATTTTCAATGGAAGGCATTTAATTTTCAAAGAAGTAGTTGAATTTTCAACCAAAATAATTAGTTTTCTACCAAAAAATACAAATGTTTAACCAGATTCTCGATTATGGAAATAAAAAGTATAAATTTTCAACCAACTAGGTAAATTTTTGAATTAAAATAAAAAAAGGAATTTTCAACAAGTACTTAAATTTTCAGTTTAAAAAATCAAATTTTCAACAAAATAGTTAAATTTTCAATTCAAGAGATGATTTTTCAATTGAAATGATGAATCGTGAAAAAATTAATTTAAAAAAAAAGAAGTTTGATTTTCAATCAAATGATTGAATTTTCTACCAAAAAAGACAAATTTTTAACAAAATGCATGATTTTTTAACTAAATGTTTTTTCCAAATAAAAAAAAATCGATTTTCAACCATAAACGGAAAAGTAAAATTTCTAGTTTAAAAAATTAATTTCATTTTCAACACAAAAAATTGCATTATATTAATCCAAAAGGTCAAATTTTCTGTCTAAATAGATAAATGTTCAATAAAACAGTTAAATTCCCTACCTACAAAGATGAATTCTCAATCAAAACGTCGAATTTTCAACCAAATACATTATTTTCAAACCAATAGTTGAATTTTTACCTGAAAAGGTAAACTATCAGTAAAAAAATGTTCGAAATGATAACAAAAATTAAATAAATAAAAATAAATTATTACATTAATAATTAATCAAGCTACTTTTATAAATAATGAAATCGATATTCAATTTCATATTACAATTATACAAAAAATTAGTCAAGCCCTTGAAAAAAATTCCCTAAAATTTTCAGGTTTGTCCAAAAACAAATTTTTGTCCTTAAGGGAATACAAATTCCAGGACCATGAACAAAATTAAAGGACTTTTCATGGTTTTTTTCAGGTGGAAAAAAATTCAAGGATTTTTTCCGTTTTTCAAGGATTTCCAGGACGCTAGACACCCTGTTTATACAAAATTAGTTACATTGAATTTAATATTACCACACTTTAGTTGAAAAATTGACAATAAGTGGAAACTTTTGAAACAAACTGCTTCTTCTTAGCATTATTTTGATAGAAGATAGTTATAAAAAAAAATTTTTTAGACGTTTAAATTTTTTCAACTGGAAATGTAACTCTTCTATTTCTTGTGGAACATTTATGTTTTCGGTAAAAATTCAATTATTTTTTGAAAATTCGTTTTTTCATTTTTTGTTAAAAGAGGACTTTCATTATTTAAAATTTGATCTTTTTGGTTAAAAATTCATTCCTTTGGTTGAAAATTTAAATTTTTTGTTGAAATTTCGTTTGTTTTTCGGTACAAAATTTATTTTACTAATTGAAATTCATCCTACTTTATTTTCGGTGGAAAATTTATCTTTTTAGTTCAAAATGCATGTATTTGGTTGAAAATTAATTTTTTTTAGTTGAAGGTTCATCATTTCATTTTAAAATTCACTTTAACTATTCCATTTTTTGTGAAAAATGTATGTTTTCCCATAGAAATTTAATCTTCTTGGTTGGAAATTATACTATTTTGTTTAAAATTTACTTTAATTTAATTGAAAATTAATTGTTTCACTGAAAATTTAACTATTTTATTTTTAGTTGAAAATTTATCGGTTTTCAGTGACAGTCTAACTACTTGTTCAAAATCCGCCTTTCTTTGGTAAAAGAGTACTCTCATTAGTTGAAATTTAATCTTTTTGTTTGAAAGTTAATTCCTTTGTTGGAAAATTTAACTGTTTCGTTGAAAATTTAACTGCTTTGTTGAATTTTTGTTTTTTTTGTTGAAAATTTATTTTATTAACTGAAAATTAACCTAGTTCATTTTCGGTGGGAAAATTTGGCTTTTGGGTTTAAAATTCATGTATTTGGTTAAAAATTAACTCTTTTTAGTTTTGAATTTTAGATTGAAAAATCCACCATTTAGTCAAAATTTAATCTTTTTGGTTGAAAATTCATCATTGTGATTAAAAATTAATTCCTTTGATTTAAAATTCGTTTTTTTTTTTTGTTTTTTTTTAGTAGAAAACTTAATTTTTCTATTTTTTCTTAAAAAATCTTTTTGCTTAATGAAACAGTAAATGTTGACATTTTTTTGTAGAACATTTATTTTTCTGACATATTAACTATTGTAATTTTGGTTAAAAATTGAGTTTTTTTATATGAAAAATCAGTTACTTTGTTGAAAAAGACCCTTTTTTAGTAGAAAATTAATCTTTTGAGTTGAAAATTCAACTAACTATTTGGTTAAAAATTCATATTCTTGGTTGAAGATTCATCATCTTATCAAAAAATGAATTTCTTTGGTTGAAAATTCGTTTCCTTTTAGTTGAAAATTAATTTTTTTAACTGAAGATACAACTATTCCATTTTCGCTTGAAAATTAATATTTTTAGTATGAAAGTTAATTAATTTGTCTGAAAACTCATTTTTTAATTTTTCTAACTTTTCTAACTGCAAATTGAAATATTATATTTTTGGTTTGTAAATTTACTTTTTGTAGATTAAAATTGAATTATTTTGTTGAAAATTCGTTTTCTTTTCCACCTCAAAAGTTGACGTTTCCATCCTTCCAAATGGGCCTGAAGGACCCTATTGAGCAGACTGTGTGCGAAATAATTTTTGCGCATGCGCAGTTTGAAAATGGCTCACTTTAGGCACTGGTGAAAAAGCAGCGCATGCGCACTTTCGAGATGAGGTATTTTAGACACTGGCATAGGTAACTTTAAACACTGGTGTTGGTATCTTCTTGAAATAAATTTAGATTTAACTTAAACAAATCTTTTAATGATTGAAGTTTTGTTTTTAGGGTTTCGTAGCCCGCCCCCCTCCCCCGGAAAAAGAGTATAAACGCTAACATTTTTTAAAAATAAGTTTTGTTCCAACAAATTTTTTTGTTTTAAAATTTTTATTTCAAACATCTTTTTTCAAACCTTTTTTTTTCAAACATTTATTTCCAACATTTTTTTTCAAACATTTTTCTTCACGAAATTTTTTTTTCACACAAATTTTTGTGTGTAAATTTTGTAGATTCTATCACTCTGAAGATTTTTAGTTAAAAGTGGACCAAAAAAATTAAAATTACATAAAACGCAGCCATTTTTCAGCATTATTCAAAGAGAACAATTTTAAAAATTAAAACACATTCTTTCAACAATTATATCTATCATTTATTATTACTTGACTAAGTAATTAGTGGGCAAAAAGTTGAAAATTTAGAAGAAACCACATCACAGTTTTTTTCTTAATTTTTGGCAAAAATTTGAAATTTATCACTAATTATCTTCATTGTTTTTTCGGAAATTTTATAGTTTGAAATGTTCTCTAAAAAACAATAATCTCACTCAAATCATCACATTATCAGGTTGAACATTGTTTGAAAATTTGTCTTTTACTGTTCTACTTTTAATAACAAATAACTTTAAAATCATTCAGCTTGATAATGTGATGATTTGAGTTAGATTATTGTTTTTTTAGAGAGAATTTCAAACTGTAAAATTTCCGAAAAAAACTATTACGGTAATTAGTGATAAATTTCAAAAATTTTTGCCAAAAATTAAGAAAAAAACGATAAATTTATTATGAGTTCATCTTTAACTTAAATAACTTTTGAAGGAATAAATTTATGAAAAAATTATAAAAAACTCTTTTAGGCATTTTACATTCCATAAAAACGAGGTTAAATACAAGGAAGTAAGTACTATCATTCTGTTTTCAAGCTTAGATAAATATAATTTTCCCAAGTTTCTTGATAAAACTGAAAAAATTGACGATTTCAGATACATTGAAAAAAAACCTGGAATATTTTTTTTATTTTATTGGGATTTGAAACTTGATTAAAACCTTTAAAAAATTCTGGAAAAAAATTTCAGGAATCTTGAGGAAATTTTATTATTATCTTGAAACTTTCAACATCATTACACATTTTTCTTTAAATTTTATCAAATTTTATATTATTTTCAAAATTTTGTCAAGAGCTTCTAAATATCTTTTAAAATGATTTCTTTAAAAAAATGCATACACCAACGCAATTCCAAATTTGTAAATCACTCTCACGAATACCAACAGAAAATTTCGAAATACAGAAATAATCTATTCGTTCCCGTTCGGTGTCAATTTTACAACTGACCTGCAGGCAACTTGGGGCAATAAGCGAAATGCCCGGCCGCCACGTATTGACCGTAACATATACATAATATATCGATAAAAGTGGAAAATATCCAAAAGTGGTACAGAAGTCTTTTACAAAGCGAGTGAAGAAAAACAATTTTGCTATTTAAACTTTGTTTATCTTAAAAAAGTGTTAAAAACAAGTTACCTAGGCACGCCAAAAAGTATAGTGAGAACCTTGACGCTCTTTCCTGTTTCGCTAGACTAAATTTCAATAAACATGAACACGGCTCTGAAAAAAATTGTCACGATTCGAGAAAAATATTGACGCCCCAAATTAAAAAAAAATATTTCCAATGCCAAAGTAAGCCTTCACACCAAATTTATACTTCTGTAACAATTCGAATAAAATTTTCAACAGTTTTATAAGAAATTAGTAAGGTTGAAAAGGATTTAACTTGTCTAAAAAAATCTGCTCATAGAATGATTATCCTTTCGCGACAAAACTCACCTAATCTTGTAGAAAAATAATCCTGTTTATATCAAGATGATATTCCAGTGGTTCAAAACGAAACAGGCAAGAGGACGACGCTTCTGTTTCAAGATAACTTTTTCTCTGAGTGCTAAAGAATTATTAACTATTTCAACTAATAGAATTAGTGGGTCACTTTTTCCTGAATGCACTGCTAGCATTTTATTAATTAGATATTTAAATTTCACTAAACTCAAAGAGCACAGTTAGAAGAAAATCGGATATTTTATTCTGAATGATTTGGAAGAATAAATGAATATAGTGCCAATAAAAATGTATTACATATCATAAATATTTTCATACTCACCAATAGGATTAAGGAATACCAACATGATGAACCAAAGAATACCAATCGCAGCCCTCATGTTCTTCAAATGAATGGCAATGCACGGTAAATGTTTTAATTTTTATGATATTTCAAGTATATGGAAGTTATTTCAAATAATCTTTAATATAAATTATTCAATTCTACTGATTTCTTCAAAATAAGGTTTCGGATAAATTGACAAACGAAGCACCAGTTGTGAAGAAAACGATAGCACTGATTTTTCGAGATACAAAGTAGGTCGTTGCATACTCATGGTGTATACAGTATTAGTCTATAACCTTATTTGCTCTTCGCAATGATTCGTATTTCCATGACAACATTCTATTTTTCGATGAAAAGAAAGGTAAGCATTTATTCACACATTATCCCATTCATCATTACAAAAAATTAGGATTTTGAAAAGAAAGCAAAATGGCAAATTACGCATGTAATATAAAATCAAATGCAAGATGCGACTGGATTTTTCACCTCTATTTTTTTATCATTACACCATTGAGCTTGAAATTTACTTTTGAGGGTTAACGTAATGAAGAGACGTGACAATGAAACATTTTATCTCTATTGAAACAAAAATAAGGCCAAGTTAAAATTTGTTTAACTTTACCTAGTCTGTTTCTGTTTTCGAAATATTGCCTTCGCATTGTTTAAACAGAGTTAAGGAAAAGAAGAATTTTCAAAACCTTAAAATTATAATGCACTAGCATCATATCGAAACAGGAAATAGCGTTTTATTTGTCAAAACAACAGTCATTGCGAAAACGTCCAATATTTTCCCAAGAAAACATAGAGAAGCAATCAAAATCTTAAAACACCCTAATAACATCAATAGGAATAATGGATATAATACCAATCCGATTTGGCTTTTCGTCCTCCTGGGTTTTTTAAAAAAGACTTGATTGGCCAATAAAGTTCGAACAGAATCCACCATAAGGCGCTCTGGAAACCCAAAAAAGCTTCAAAATTTAAATTTTCAATGCATCATTATGGACCATCGTGAAAGCGTTACATCTACAATCTAATTAT
Organism: Andricus quercusramuli; assembly: GCA_932178445.1. Taxonomy (NCBI): domain Eukaryota; kingdom Metazoa; phylum Arthropoda; class Insecta; order Hymenoptera; family Cynipidae; genus Andricus; species Andricus quercusramuli. The sequence continues at coordinate 42,626 of CAKNXH010000161.1, read as the reverse complement.
TCATCAACAACAAAATTGACAAAATTATTTTCATCATCTCTGAGTAAAAATTAAATGTTCCTTTTGTAGAAAAAGTTGCAACTATCTACCATTAAAATAAGAGAAGACAGTTACAAGCAACAATAAATTATTTAAACAATTATTGTGGCTATTTGTAGCCCATTGTTGCAGTAAAATTCAAAAACTTCTTGTTTTTCTTCATTTTGTGCAAGCAAGCAGAAGAAAATGTTTCGAGAATGGAAACAGGCTTGGTCAAGTTTAATATTTGAGAACAAGGCCTTTTTATTCTTTCAATAGATTTGAAAGTATTACACCATCACATTCTTTTTTGAAATTTTTATGTTTTCCACTTTTTCCAATTTGAAACCTCTCTTTTCATTAATGTATGCAGTCCTAAATTTTTTAAATATTTTTAATAAGCATTGTCATTCATTATCATTTTAACATTGTAAAAAATTCTTATGTTTGTTAACTCTGTTCAAGCAACGAGAAGGCAATGTTTTCAAATTGGAGACGAGATTTCAATTTTGATAACCTATTTTAGATTATTATATACATTCCTTAGCCGATTTACATATTTGTATTGAGCAATTATCTGATTTCCACTCCTGAATTAAGAAATTACTCGCGTAATCGAAATAGTAGCTCTCTACTAATCTTTTGCGGCTCACTTCCAGCTAACCGAACATCTGAAAAATTTTAATAGTTACAATGAAAATTGTCAGGCCTTTCGAAGTAATTTAAATTCCCTTTTGAAAAGGAAAGACCTGTGATGATGATATAATGATGATATGATAATGGAATTAATGATAAACCGAACTGAGTCAACATTACAAGAGAATCAAGACGATGAGAAATGACTCCGCCTTGACCTTCTAAAAAAATTATTCTCGGCTTCTTCTCATCACATAGTGATGTTTATTGAAGATAAGCTTCTTAAAGCCAGATATGATATCAAAAACTACATTGATTCACAGTATTTAGATTTAATCGATCAGATAGAAATAATGAAGTCTGACACTTTCGTACGCTTTGCAGTAGGTATTTTATATCCCACTATGTCAACAATTTTTGTATGCTCTGACTTGCGATAAGAAAATTCAAGATCAACGGTAAAAAAATTAGAGAATTTCCGTCAAAATAATGATTTTATCAACAAAAAAAATGGTACATTGAAATCATTATGATTTGCTGATACAATGGTGGCAAGAATGCATATAAAATTGGCTGTCGACAAAAATAAAAATCTAGTAGGAAATTAAAATTTACTATCCCGAAGATGAGAAAAATATGCTATTCTTGTCGCAAACTACAAACACATGTAGACCAAGGTACATACAATATTCATGCTATTATTTATGTGCTCTAAATAATTAATGAGACGATATTTAGAAAAAATAAGAATTTAAACTAATTCAAACTTCTGAATAACTTTATTCTCCACACATGATTTTTAAAAACTTAATATATATAAGAAGGAAAAGTCAAGATAGTAAAAGTAAGGAAAAGTACTGTTTCCGACTTTTCGCTTGGGTTATTGGCCTATTAGGATAAGCGGAAAGCACGTAAATTTTGTTTAAATTTTTACCAAGTCATGAACTGCAGTGTGACAAAGACTTTTTCAAACTTTTGGCATTGAAAAACATTGTTCCAATTCTCTATTATTTATTTTCGCCTCTTTATATACGTTCGAGGTATCGTTTTTCCACGATTTTTCAATAATCAAATGAATACATATTCATGGAAAATTGGCCTTTTTGTCTCTTCATATATGCAAAATTACCGAAAGTTTCTGTTTCTTGGGTAAGGAGAAATAATTGTTTTGACCTTACCATTATCTTATAAATACAAGAATCCACAGTGATATGCAGCAATTAAATTTGTTGCATACGAAATTAGTTTCAATATGAAAATATCATTACGATAAAAAGTTGATATTTATTTATTAAGTTGATATTAAAATATTTGCTTCAATTCAGAGTACTGTATAATATAATTAATGATTGTCAATAGACATACATTTTAAATAGCAACATTGGCTATCGCATAAATTACATGAAAATTACATGAAAATCCAAAAATTTTAGTGATTGTAAAGATAATAAGACAAGTTTCCAGTTGTAAATCTCCCAAGTTGAAGAATGATCGAATGCATATCATAAAAAGTACAGAATTTTTAATTATTAACTTCCGAAATTAAAAACTCTTGAAGTTCAAAGATTTGTAATTCAAAGTTCTACCATCATAGAGAGTTATTTAAAAACTCGTAAATTCCGATGTTTCATGTATAAAAAGTCCCTAAGTTTGGATGGTTTTTTAAATTAAAAGTCAAGTTATGAATTCTAAATCTTCTGGAATAAAGAGATTCCGTAAATAACTATACACATTTCAAATGGTTAATTATCAAAATTAAAAACTCTGTAACGTAGAAGATTCTCAATTCAAAGTTCTGCAATTTTTAAGATTACAATCGATGATTCTTGAATTTAGAAATATAGAATAACAAAATATATAATGTTACAGATTTATATTTTTAAGTTATGTAATTGATAATGTTTTTTGAAATAGTTCATTCCGAAGATTGAAGATCGAAACAGACATCTCCATAAGTCTTTTCTATAGGGTCCCAGAGAATCTTTCTACGTGAAAAATTAAGTTTTGAGAGTTTTTCACACTAATAATGATTTTTGCGGTTTCTTAAATTCACGTTGTTTTTCAATGCATAAAATATCACTTTCTACTTCCTACTGATGATCGGATTCTTACGAAAATTGTTCAAACAGCTTATTATTGTTATTAGCCATTTTCCCTTAGGTTATCATTAAATTGACGCTGTTTTTCCCTAATTTTTGCACTTATTTCCAAATTTTCAATTAGAGTGTGGTTAAAATTATTTAAAATAACAAAAATAATTCTTCAAACAATGTATAAATACTCTAAGAGGTTACTCAGTATCACATAGTCACGGTTCAAGACACCAACCCAGAAGCCATTTAGTTTTTGGCTCGCATACGCATCTGGTGGCTTTTTCAGAAGCGTTTCCCTATTTAGACGTTCTAATTGATATTTTAATATTAATATTAACATATTTTTCTTTTTCTTGCAGAATTATTTTCAAAGTAAGAAACTTCCAGTCTCGGAAGTCAGGGTTACAAAGGGCATGAAGGCAATAATATATGCACATTTCATTTAGGAACTTTTCTGCTAAAGAAAGTAAAGTGTGCATCACTAGCAGAGCGACACTGGTATCTACGTGTACTGCACACGAGACCAAATTTTAATCGGAATAGCTCCTATGACCTTTGGAATTATGAAAAATGATAGAATTCATTCAGTGCCTGAAACATTCGGGGAAAAAATCATATCTGGCAAATCAATCAATAAACAATATAAGGAGGATATTCTGGACCTAGAGCGACTTGGCATGTATGGTCTTGTGCCTGCTCAAATTCTACGTCTTATTGGAATTTATCTATTTTGCATGTTCCTACTTAATAAGAAAAAATATATATTTAAAGGCTCTGGCTAATAACCCGGTAAGGGCTTCGAATACAGCACCCACTTTGACATCAGCAGCTCCAGCAACTCTGATGTTACCAGCCGCTCCTACACTCACCCTTCAATCCATGCAAGCAGCCTCGGAAAGAAATGAGTATGATCACTATTGAGTCCATAATCTATCAGAATATTTTGGACTTTCCAATTCCCAACGCGGAACTCTGAAATGCTAATAAAAGAAGAATATATACGACGTTGTTATCTTAAGCCCGGCTTCAGATTTCAAAGTAAATTCTTTTAAAAGGGTAAATTGGTCCTCAAAAACTTTTGTGTCGTTCACAAGCGCGGCGGTCAGAGTCCGGAGCTAACAGGACTTTGTCATCTGGTGGACTTTCTCTGGCCCAGCATTTTTCAAACTGTTTTTGCACTCTAAGGAAAGCGGCAGCCTCACAAACCTATAATTTTTCCACAAGACCGATTGAAACCAAGAAAGACACTTGACTGCCGGCCATGATAGCGGTAGTTTGTTTCGCGCAAACCGATTATTATCTCTAATCTCAAATGAGGGTGATTATACTTTTATATATGCTTAAAGGTGTCATTTATGATATAGTCTCAAGACAATGAAAGAGTCATACGATTTAGGGGTTTCCTGGGTCTTCAGTGGGGTTTTAGTATGAAAAGTTCTTCAGTGAGAAAACTCAGCGGTTTTTTCGCTTCTGGTCTTTTTTAGTTTTCTTAAAAATCCTCCAAATTTTTTAAAATTTTACTTTCAAAAGAGGCATGTGATTCGCGATTCCGTCTGCTAGATTCTGCGTTAGAATAATTGCTCAATCCCTACTGATCTCCGCGTGCTATGCATAGTCACTACGTGTTTAGTCAATCATATCTGCGGACTGAACGCATATGAATTCGTAGTTCGTGATTGGGCATTCGAAAGTCTGTACTCTAAAGTCTTTTTCGGTGAGCCATTTACGTTCAGAACGAACTTCTGACTGTGTTTGGTGTCTATCCAAAAGCAAAAGAAAAAAAGTTTCCGGGAAATTACGTCTAACGTTTTAAATTCGGTTGAAAGTGTCTATTTTGAAAGTGTAGAAATATTAGATGTCTGCAGACCTAGGGCCAATCAATAATTCAAACAGCATGAGGCGAAATTTTATATTTTTAATGAATTAGAAAAAAATTATTCTTCACCATCTGTGTACATGGATATTGATTTCAATTTACGGAAGCTATTTAATTGAATGATAAAATCTTGACAGAATACAAAGATTTTGTTCCTAATTTCAATGAAACGAAGTTGCTCGTGCATGTAATGTGATTTTACTTTCAAAATACGTTTTTAAGTTTAGGGGAAAATGTCTTTCTTCGTGAGAAATTAGATAACATCTGGAGAGATTTTTTTTTCCTTTAGTGGGAAGTTATACCAAATTTAAGGGGAAAGAGTCTTAGTCATCTGCCAACGCTGCGCAATTTGACTGTTACCTCCCTTGATTTTTACTTTTGAACTGTTATTTCTCTGATTGCAACTCATCGGATGTTCTGAAGATCAAAGCGCTTCGCCTCTATACTATGAATGCTCTCAGACTGCGCAACTTATGTACTATCTAGATTGAAGATTTTCTTGCAATACGCTCAAGTATATCAATATAAAATCATAATTTCAAATGAATTTAAAAATTGTTTGATGAGAGAAACAATACTTAAGAAAAGATAATACAATTTCTTTTTTATAATATTTATATTAATGGTAATTGTTAACTCCTGGGTTTTTCCATTCTGAATACTGCTTCTACGAGACATCTAGGCATTTTTGATCAAGATAAAGTTTTTTGTTGTGTTTGAACACCTTATGAAAGTAATTGTTTCTATAATTTATTGTAACAATTATCCTGAATCTGAAACTAAATATTCATGTTCCTGAAGGGCATCTGCAATAATTCTGATAGATACTTCACTTAAGTCTTTTCTTCAGGGGAAAAAAACATTCGCATCATATCCAATTTTGACGTTCTATTTGTTTAACTAATAAATTATACAGAATGGAATTTAAAAAGCAAGCCTGAAGTCGTTCTGCAGGATTCGATCTTGAATTTTTGGAACACCTCTGAACTTACTTTTGGACTGACCCTCGTAATCAGATTGCAGAAACATCAGAAGTCGTCATACAAATTGTCCATTGGTTGTCTTGCAGTTCTTTTCACCCTCTTCCGTTTCGTTGCTTGGCTCTGAAAATAAAGCAATATTCTATTAAAAAAATATTTACATATCATACAAAATGCGGAGGGGCTAATTACTCCTGCAATCTGGAGTAAACTTTCTCAAAAGTCTCATGCAATCCTATGCCATCGTTTACAATCACTCGTAATCCTTCTTCACAACAAAATTTAATAGAAAATTCAGCCTAGGTCTATAATAATTTTTCTACAATAAATTTTTTCACGATTCTTGAAAAATCGCTGTAGAGTAACGTTACAAGGTATTTAGTGAAGAAGTCAATAATTTTTAAATACTGAAAGATTTTTGTTTTGCGTGCACAACTTTTGTCAACAATTTCTTCTCGTTCCTTGCGTCGTTTTTCTGAAAATTTAATTTTTTTATTTTCAATGTTATTTTTCACGATTGAAGCAAAAACTACGCATCTCATCAAAGGATGGTAAGTGATAAATTTATAGTTTTTTCTGGGATAAGAACTTTTGTCTGATTATTTTTTTAGCTTGAGTCGGTTGCCTAGAAATTTAATTTTCTTTTTTTTCAATGTTTTTTTTACGAATAAAATTGAAACTGCACGTCCTATCAAAAAGTGTTTAGAGAAAAATTTGTAGACCTTTTTTAAATCCACAATTTTTATCAATTCCTCATTTGTCGTATCTTGCACAGTTTGACCACAAAATGGAATTTCTGATTTTTCGTTATTTTCTGGAGTTCGACACGTATCTGCCACAAGAAAAAAAAAGACGTTTTTGTAAATCGTATTCAGAAAACTCAAGATTAGGTGTATCAAGTTCAGTTTGGTACATTTTTCTTCACAATTAGACAAAGAATTATAGAATTATTAGAATTATATTAATTATAAATTATTAATTTGTTATATATTATTTATATATTAATTCAATTAATTATTATCTGTTAATTTCAATCATATTATCAATTAATAATATAAATAAATAATAATAATAAATAAATATTTTTGCGATTAGTAAAAAAAAAATTTGTTTACAGAGTTTTGCGTATTTCAATTTTTGGTTTTGTTTTCCAAAAAAACCCCAATTTTTTCTTCAAATTCTCATAACTTTTGACATAATTGAGATATTTACGTTCTTTTTTTTCAGATTCTGGTAGAGTTTTTGCCTTTTTTCAGAATCCACGAGAAAATTGAAAAAATCTTCAAAATTACTTGAATGGCGGCGGTTTTTCTGAAAATGTTAATAGTCAATTTTCTCTTAAAACCCACTCTTATATTTTTTGCTAATTTTTTATTGAATTTGTACTATCATAAAGAAAATACCATGTGAGTTTAATGCGGGCTAAATAACTTTTGTGGCCAGGAGAATTTTTTTTCATAAAATCAAATTTTCGCATTTTTCTTGAAAAGAAGAACAGATACAAAAAAATATTGAAAAAATAGTTTGCACATTCATAAAAGTTCTACAAAAAGTTTGGCTACGTATTTGTGATATCTTTACCTCAAAAATGGCTTAGCCCATCTAATAATAATCAAATATCTTATTGATATGAACCAAAATTTGTATAAAATATTTCTAAAAATAGAAAATGTGAGGTTTGTCCCTTTTCACAGAAATTACCTATATGTTTCTAGTCCTTGAACTTGTTTTTTAAATTTTATATATAATGAACAATTGAAATTCGAAAATGTCTTTATTCATTTTTTCTATCATTCTGTGATAGTTTCATGTATCTTAAATGCCAGAAGTTTCCATACATTCAATTTAAATTTTAATGTTAGTAGTCGAATTAATAGTCTAAGTTATTGTGAGTGTCTGTATGCAAAGTTAGATTCACACTAATGGTTGAAACTCTAAGAATAAATTTGAATGTCAAACGACAAGTGTGTCCTGATTTTGAAACTGTGCACAAAAAAGCAATTCATAATATAGTTGATAACAGATTTGTACAGTTGAAAGAATTAGCTGTTCTGCTGCAACTGCAGTTTCCCGAAAGAAATATTGAATCACACACTTGCGTTTGCAACAATTTTTATGCACGTTTTACATGCAGATTTTGTGTGCCCTCAAATTTTGCAGTAGAAGATGATATTATTAACTTAGGCCACGAAAATGATGATCCTAATGTAATAGAGTATGAGCAAGATGATCCGTATGAACCCGATATATCGTTAGAAATTAGTGAAATCAACGAAGAAATTGCTCGGCTGCATCTGAACGTCTCACCTTTTCGTACAGAATTAAATGTAACAGAAAGCGAAAGAAAGTTGTACGCTAATAGAAAGCGGAAACAACTTTTAGATGAGTTTTCTGAAGCAACAAGTGAACTTTTGAAAGTTTAGAACACTCAACTTCCGAAAGACAATTTATACAATCAATTTATAAAAAAATTTGGATTGGGTTTGAGAAATTATAAAAGATTCGCCTTCTAACGCTGCTACCTGATGATCTTCCAAAAAATGATATCCTTTCGAAATTTTCAGTTACAAAGTATATGGTGGATGAAGCACGGCAACTAAAAAAAGGACGAAGGCGTTTATTACTTGCCTGATCCGTACAGTGGTCATCCTATTCCTGACGAACATCTCAAGCTGGCACAAGAATATTATTTAAATGATGACTTGGATTGTACTAGGCAGAGTCCAAATAAGAATGACGTCATAAATGTTCATGAAAATTAAAAAAAGGTGAAGAAGGTAAAACGTTTCTTGACGCAGAGAAATAATGAAATGTACAAAATTTTTGTAGAAAATAATCCATCGGCAATCACTGGAAGGTCAAAATTTTATTCACTGCGGCCAAAATGGGTTGTCATCGATCCATCAAAGGAAGTGTGAGTCTGCATTTACTGTGCAAATTTCTAACTGTGCCTGATCGTTCTGCAAAACATTAGAAGCGAAAAGTCTTCGAACTAAGAAAAGATTCGTCACGAAGTATTTTCGGTCATAATGTGTTCTTCTGCATCAGAAAAATGCATCCTTTAAGAATGCAAGTTATGTCCAGCAGCTGAAGGTTTAACGAAACAGGGACTTAACATCTCAGAAGAGGTAGCTTGTAAGGGAGTGACTTTTGATTTATGGAACAAAGACGATTCAGAAAAGCGCACAACATCATTTAATACATTTCTGGAAGAACTAAATCATTGGACAGTGAAAGCAAATGTCCATAAATATGTGAAAGACCTTTAAAAAGGAGAAATAATTAGAGCAAAAGAAGAAGAAAAAGGTAATCCAAGAAACATCCTTCTACACGGTGATTTTGCAGAGAATTGGAAAAGGGTTCTGAAAAATGAAATTCTTACTGAAGAAGTTTGCAGATATCAATATTCACAGCAGTTTACAGTCAAGGTGAAAAATCTAAGCCATTCAACAAATTACGATTATCACAGACGAAGCACCTGCTCACTTCTAAAACCGATTTCAATTTCACGAATTATCAGAATCACCAGTTAACAAGAAATGGGGTTTTTTCTGCAACAGTGCATGGAAATGGAGCTTGTGATGGAATCGAGGGAATTTTGAAATATTTTTCTACTGTTCACAATCTGAAATATTCACACTTGGAAGCCATCACCGATGCTCAAACGTTCGTGTAAAATTTTTGTTAACTTAAATTAATTATTGCTTCACGCTAATTGAAAAGTAGACAAATAGTTGCAAATTTCAGAAAAAAACCGCAACATTGTAGCATCATTCGAATCGAATATTATCAACAATAATAATAAATTGTTTAAAGAACTATGTTTGTGAAAATTAATAAACTATTGCATCACCATTACATATGCGATTTATCATTAGTGAAAATTGAAAAACGAAAGAGAAATGCAAAATGATGCATTTTTACAGATGAGAGCAGATTACTTTTTTCCAAACGTTCTTCTCATCAAATTATATTGTAGCTACTTTCTTCCGTTTTCAGTTGATATCTTTCAAACTCACAAAATTGTTGTTATTTGGTAGATTCTATCGTGCCCACAAAGTTCGGTCAAGTTTTTCCATATAATCACAATTATATTTTACTTTTGCTGTTGCAAATCATTTATATTGCAGATATAAATAATTTCCGGTAGCGACTTCTTCTTATTTCCCTTCTGTTCTTCATAGCAGATTTTTTTTTCGTGAATGGGTATTGAATATATCTCTTCACATTTTTTTTCAGTTTTATCGGGCAGTAATTCGCTAGAGCCAATCTTGACGTGATAAAAATATTTCTAAGACCATGCGTTTCATAACCGCTTAGACCAGTTATCGTAAGTATCAAGAGGTGTCACGTGGATTTCCAAAAACACAAGAAACATTTTTCACAAAATTTGTTCTGCAATATTTTTCGTTTTTCTACATCAGTGAACATTAAAATATAATTGAAACAATATCAACTTAGTACAAGTAGTAGTAGTGCTTTATTTGTTTGAGCATCATATGATTCATACAAATAGGTTACAGTTCAATTCCAAAACTGTTATTCTAATAAATAAAAACAAGAACCAAAATTAAAGGTTGATGGTAAACATTACCCCAGACGAGATAAACCGTACTTACAACGAAAGCAATTTAAAAAACCTTGAAGTATATAATCAATTATAATGCGCACTCGTGAAATCTTACAGTATTAAAAAATTGACATTCCACTGAAAGGTGGTACACAGGTTCTGTATTAAAACTCTTCTCATGACAGCAGATACAATAACCATCAACATTCAAAATATTCCACATATAATAATATAATATTCCAAATTTTATTTAACATTTGAAGGTTCCCTGAGCAAAAGACTGTACGTGTCAAGACTCAAATGTTATAGGGAACACAAAACACTTTCTATAATTTATCACGTTCCATTTTTTTTTAATATGGAAGGCCTTTTAAGCTATTACTTAGCTCTCTCAAACCATAAAAAAAAACACCTTAAAGAAGTAATTACCTGCTACTCAAATCCTTATCGACTTATACTTATTGAATCGTAAAAAAAACACGGAAAGAGAAGTGAGCACTTCACACACAAAAAAAATACCAAACACGGATTTTGACCCACTTTTTAGTCGAACCGGATCATAATATTTTACATTATTTTGAGCCGGTAAGACGCATTTAAGAAATTTTTCACTTGCACCCTTTTGCTTCGAGACCCTTTATTCCTTTGCAGGCGATTTTTTCTTATAGGATTCGTGGTCTGACCATTGGTTTACAGTTTTGATTTTCGGGTCTTTCCTGCTTCCAGGTAAGCTTTCGGGAGTGGGTTCATGAGCCATGGAAAGAAGGCGTCCCATCGGGGGTTGGGGAGTTTGCGAACCAGCACCTGACGAACTACCATGATGATAGGGACTATGCGAACCAGCACCTGACGAACTGCCATGATGATAGGGACTATGCGAACCAGCACCTGAGGAACTACCATGATGATGGGTACCATGCGAACCAGCACTTGATGAACTACCAGCTGCTCGATCAATGTAGGGATGAACTTTTTTCGTTGGATCGACATAGAAAACACGAGTCAATTTAGGAGGATCCCATGGGAGGTCGAAAAAACCATGTGGCTCTTTGGTAATATCTTTGGGTAGTCCAAAATACTGGAAGGCCATGTTACCTTGTATAAGAACTTTCATTCTTCGTCCAACAGGTATTTTATCGGGATAAACCAATGCTTTCAAAGTGGTTCTATCATTGATCTTCCCTGGTCTTGCTAAATAACCAATGACGTAGGGATGTCCATTGTATTCCCATACTGCCATTTCCACCAGACCTGCGGGTAGATTTTCCATTCTTTTTCCCTTTTCATAATAGTACCTACAAGCTCCAAGTTTAGGGTAACGATCGTAATTGATCTTCTCTTTTTTCTTTGGACCAATAGGAATACCAAACTTTCTCAACATTGATTCTGCAACAAAAATATAAGTTGGAAATTAATTATTTTATTAACTTATAAAATAGTGTATCGAATCATAATTTCATTATCTTACAAAGAAATGTGATTATCACATTAAAGAAATAAATGAAAAATCTGCCCGAGAAGATGTCAGTCAACACTTCCAAATAAAGTGTGGATCATGTTCACAAAATGTAGGATCTTGTACGACTTCAGAAAAATGTATCTTAAATTGTGAAGTTAGAATAGGAAATATGTGTGTCTATGGAATTCATGCTGCAAAAAAATTTCTCTTAGCTTTGCCACGTTGGCAGTGTGTGGATGATGATCGAAAGCTATAGTGATATTAAATTTAAAATAATGTTCAGGAAAGCATTTCTTTTTGAATGCGTTCATATGCAGAACAAAAAAAATTTGCAAATCTTTAAAAAGTCCACGTGATGGAGGCTTTAATTCTCTGCGAAGTAATAGAAAATTGAACAAGAATCGTTTAAGCTTAGAACTTTTTGCAGCATCAGAACACTATTTTCCACATTAGTAATCAATGAGTATTCGTTGGAATTGAATTCAAAATATTTACGACTTGTGTGCAATTCATGGCTGACTGAATTCGGTTTCGTACTTATCTTATTTATACGGAATACAAACATTTTTCCCTAGACTATCATCAAAAACTACAAGACTCGTTCGAACTTTCTCTCCCCTTTTCAAATATATTGAAGTAGCAATGGATTTGACCAAAATTACATAATTTGAATAGAGGTATGTTAAATATGATTAAACTTTCATCATGTAAATTATAGCCTATATTCGATTACATAATCTTCAAGGAAATAACCAATTCACGTATTTAATTAAAACAAATTTCCATTGAACCATTCAAATAATTTTGACATATTAATTTTATTTGAATTTGAAATTTCAATTAAATACATTTAATTGATCAATAACCTCCAAAGCAGATTCATATAAATTAAAATATAAATACATGTGATTTTGAAAATTGAATTCAGATACTTATTTCACAACATCACAAAATTTCGAAACAATTATATAACTGTTACAGAGGTTTTATGGAGAAAAAATAAAGTTTCATTAGAAAAACAATAGCCAATATTCAAGTGCATACCCTCAAAGTAATTAATCAATTTATGATATTTAATTGAAAACAATTTACATTAAATCTTCGTGTAATTTGATATTATGAACAAAATTAATCGGATGATAATTAATTGAACAGTTCACAACATAAAAAGCATCACACTATTATTTTCACTGAAACATTCAAATAATTTGCACTTCATATTTTTTTCATTTTAGTATTGGGTGAGTTGGCAAAATAAAAGAATTAGTCTCTTTGGTACAAGATTCTTTTTTTCGAGTAGAAAATTAATCTGATCGATCAAAAATTCATCTTTCGTGTTGAAAATTCAACTCCTCCGTTAAAAATTGATTGTATTTTGTTGAAAATTCGTTTGAAAAACTATTTAATTAAAAATTTACTCTTTAGTAAGAAGTTCAAATACCTATTTGAAAGAAGTACTTTGTCAAAAATTAATTTTATTTGTAAGATTTAAATTGATGGTGGAGAATTTAACATTATTGTTTAGAATTCTTTTTTCAGGTTGAAAATTAATTTTCTATAGTAAAAATTTAACTATTCCACTTTTCGTTGAAAATGTACACTCTGTATGTTGGAAATGAACTATTTGGTCTTATTAGCTTAAGACACAACTTTGATTATCAATACATTTTAAAACAGAAAACAGAATTTAAAAAAAAAATTTATTTTTCCTAAGCTTGTTGAAACAATTAGAAGGCAATATTTTGAAAATTAAAACAGACTAGGTCACGCCAACATTTCCTCATGTCAGTATGACCTACGTATCGTTTCCATAGAGTTGAAAATGTTATATCATCGCGTCGTTTTATCAAACATTTCCAAAATGCAATATATTTTGACATGAAGTTTTAGGAACTTAGAGCTTTTTATATTGAATTTGAATATAGTGAATAGTATGAACATATGTAAAAAGAAATATTAATTTTTGAGAAGAAATAACCACTTTCAAGGTTCTGGTCAAATGTTGACAAAAAAAGATATTCTAAAAGACAAATCATCAATTAATGAAGAAAACTATAACAATGAGGTTTACTAATTAAATGTTATTTTTACGCTTTTGAACAAAAAAATTTTCATCATTGAGAAAAAATCAGCAGTTGTTGAGATAATCTGAAAGGCAATTACATTTTGAGGTAATATTAACATTTTTCTACAGAAAATTAGTATTTTCAAGAAAAAATCAACCATTTTTGAATTTCGATTTTGTAATATTTACTGGAGACATACAAATCTTCTAACGTTCTGGTAGCAGGGCTGCACAGTGGTCCCCAATCCGGAAAAATGGCCAAAATAAAAAAAAACAATGATCCGATCTGCATTAAATTTGCTCAAAGAAGGATCCAATCGGAAAGGAATTTACAGGCTTTTTATTGCTGATTTAAAGTTTTGAATCCAGTTTTTCAAAAACAAAATGCCGGCACCAAATGATGGTGCCGGCTTCTGTTTTCAAAAATTTGTTGACAATTTTTTTTCCAACAATTTTTTGTCAAGAATTTTTTCTTCAAATTATCTTTCAATAAAATTTATTTACATAATTTCAGTGACAACATTTTTTCAATCCAGCTATTTTTCATCCATATTTTTTATTAATTTTTTTTTACAAATTCTTACAATTTTTTGTTAACACATTTTTTTTGTCAGACATTTTTTTCAAATAAGTTTTTTTTCAACTGAAGTTATTAAATGAAGTTATTAAAAAATCAGACTTTTTCTAAAATTAGTTTTTCCAAGATCTCGAAAAATATTGATTTTGGAAAAAATATGGTTCGCAAAAGTTGTAAATATGTTTGAAACACATATCTTTCATATATTTATATTTTTTTTCTTAAATTAATATTTTTCGAGAAAAACGACAAAAATTAATTTTCAGATTTCTTGTTACAATAACATTTAAAAACCACTGTTCCAACGCCAAAAAAAAATCTGAAAATTAATTTTTGTCACTCTTTTCGAAAAATAATGATTTAGAAGAAAATTATGAATATGAAAATCAATATTTTTTGAGATTTTGAAGAAAACTAATTTAAAAAAAGTATAATTTATTAATAATTTCATTCATATTGATCTGCGCCAAAAATCATTTCAGTGTGTTTAACTATGGTCTAAAAGAAACCTCTAGACCAAGTATCAAGTCAATATTCTTGGGTGACCTTTTTGGGAAGTATACCTAAATCTTTTAACATGATTTATTTTTAAACAAACTTTTTCAATCTAATATTTTTTAATTGACTTTTTGTTATCAAATCCTTTCACAAATCGAGAAATATTTTTTTTTAAGTTTCTGTTCAGACTTTAATCAACGCCTAGTTGTGCTAATTTTTGTTCTTTTTCCCTGGACTTACCAGAAATAATTTTTGTTCTGAGTTTGTTGCTTTATAGCAATAAAAGCAACATTTTAAATAGCTTCATGAGAAACTTGTTGTTGCTCACTAAAGAATCCATGAATATTTCGACTAATAGAATTATTGAGTCAATTTTCTTTAAATGAATTAGTAGAGTTTCACTAATTACGCATTGAAATTTCACAAATTTATAAATTTAAACAGAAATTTAAATTTAGAAAGAAAAAAAATCTAATTTGAGAATATAAATGTTATTATACTCACCAACAGGATTAATGTATGCCATCACGATGAAACAGAGAACAATCACAGCCCTCATTTTTTACAAATAAAGGCTGTGGCAGTGAATACTCGGTACTTTTTTAGGGCAATGCACGGTCAATGTTTCGATTTTCAAAATAAAGTTCAAGTATATTCAAGCTGCTTCAAATAATTTTTAATATAAATGATTCGATCTCACTGAATTCTTCAAAATGAACTTGCAAATAGAGTAACAAACGAAGCGTCTGTTGCAGATAAACAACAGCACACATTTTTTAAGAAGCGAGTAGGTCATGGCACACACATGTTATGTATTGTGTTAGCTCTTATCATATTTGTCATCATTAATTATTCATATTTAATAGCTATATTCACAAAGTAATAATAAGGAGACCGATCATGATGTAGAAAGCACCTCGAGTTTTGACTGCGGTAACTGCACATTTATTACAGAGCTCAGACGATTCCAATCAGCACATTATGGCCATTTGGTCATGCGCACTGTGATCTGCTATCTCCTTTTCTCCCGCGAGAAGATTGCGAGTGAGCGCCGTGTTTAATGACAACTGAAAACTGAGGTTACATACCCGTAAATATTATTAATATTTAACTAAACACTTTTAAAATTAGAAGTTGAATTATTTTCATTTCGAGTCGTTATAAATTAATAATTGTTCAATTGTTAATTATACACTAAAATTTGTTTCAAAATTTTTCAAATATTCTCTGAAAAATTTTCACAAATGAAAAATCACTTTCAATTCTCCTAGTAATCTGAAATCTGTTATTATCATGAAATTTTTGAAAATTCTTAAAAAGCTACATAATCTTATTTCAAAATCTTCGAAAATTTAGATTTTATATTATTTCCCGACTTACACTTATGTAATTTGTAAAAACTTTCACCATAAGTTGCAAAACATTGATATAACCTCAATTTGCTGTTGTTGAAGTCATCCAGTGATGCCAATGTTGGCGCCTTTTTCTACTGCGCTTGCGTTCGGGCCGCGCACTGGTTGGCCGCACCTGGCGCGCGATTCAAAATTGGAATTAAAAACAATTCTTGTGATTTAAATACATAATTGTTGAAAAATGAACAAAAATATATATAAATTGTACAACTTCCGATTTCAGACTTCTGAAATTAAATGTTCCGTGAAATATAAGTTATTCTTTGGAAGTCAAAGAAAATAAACTGTCATTCAAAAAATAAATGTGTTATAAATTTCTTTCTTGCCTCAATTCAGAAGCTGTACAATTTACATACATTCTTGTGCATTTTTCAATAGTGATTTATTTTCGTTACAAGAATTGTTTTTAATTCCAATTTTTAATTGCGCGCCAACCGCGGCCAACCAGTGCGCGGCCCAAACGCAAGTGCAGTAGAAAAAGGCGCCAACATTGGCATCACTGACGTCATCACGGAGAGTGGTTGTCATGGATTGACGCTCACTCGCACACTCCTCGCATGAGAAAAGGAGATAGCAGATTATTATTGAGTTATTACAATTTATTGAAATATCTCGAATACCTTGATCTACTTTAATGAAACCAAATATTGAAGCAGCTTTTTAAAAATAACATGTCATGCTCCGAACCGATTTAGTGACTTGAGCATGCACTGCCTGTTTGATTTTAAATAAATTCGCCATTCAATGACATGAATACAAAATATTTCTGAAAATCGATATAAGTAAAGCATCCATTTTCGGGGGCCAGAAATACTGCTTTTCATGCTCTTCAACCTCCCTTCGGAGCCAGTCACAAATTTTGGAAAAATTGCAGTTTTTCTATATCAGAATGCAATCCTGACTCTATAATATATTTATGGATTATTTTCCACTGGAGAAGAGGCATATGTGCACCTTATTCACTTAAAAAAAAATCTATTATACTCGCCTTTGCTACGCTCTTTTAGTGTCAGAAACAAAAGGTGAAGTTCGTTAGCCAGCTATTGTAGATAAAAATTCAAAAAGTTCGAGCATTTTGAAATTTTGTTCCAAGATTTAAAAATTATATGAGCGGTTATTCATAGTACTTGAAGAGTCAAATAATTTATCTGCATACTTTATTCGAAAATAGAAAATTATCAGAGGTATAGCATTTTCAAAATACAAAAAATCACAAGTAAATGCAAATTTCAATCCGAAAAACGTTAATTTTTGAAAGCCATTAAAAATTTATCATGAAAACTTTTTGCATTTTTTCTTAAATCGAAAATTCAAATTTTCATCACACAAAAAATAATGAAAAATCAAATATATAATTTTTCGTTCCAACTATGTAAGAAACGTAAAAGATAATTTTTCAGAAATGTTATGTTCAAAACAAATCTACAAATTTCTTATTAATCGGCTCTTAATCGGACGCGCAGTTTTTGTTTTATTCGTGAAAAACAATATTGAAAATCAACTAATTAAATTCTTGGACAAACGATACAAGCTAAGAAAAAAATTAATAAACAAAATTTGTTCACCCAAAACAGATTCATCAATTTCTAATGAAGCAGAATTTTAAAAAAATTTATGAAAAGTTCGAGTAATTTTGGAAGATATTTAGAAGATCTAAGAAGATTTTTAAATATTTTTTAAATTGCAAAAATTACAATTTTTTTAAATGTAAAATTTTTTAGATTTCATAACAAAAAATGCATCTAAAGAATTTTGAAAGATTTCAAAAGATTAAAAAGATTGTTCGAAGATTTCTGGGAAAATTCAAAATGACTATTTCTTTTGAAGCAGAATTTCTAAAAAAAATATTGAGAAAGATTTCAAAAAATCTTGAAAAGTTTTTTAATTTTGCAGAATTAAAATTTTTTGAAAAAGATGTGGTAAGTTTAAGAAATATTTAGAAGTTTCGAAAAGTTTAAAATTAATTCAAACGTTGTAAAGATTTCAATTTTTTTCATTGGAGATTTTAAAAGTTTTCTCAAGAATCAGGTTCTTGTGAGCTTTTCAAGTTTTTAGGAAAACGAGAAAATTTCCCTTTCATTTTCCAGGAAAATTGAAAATAAATAATCAATTAAAAAATATTAAATTAATGAGAATATTTGAAAAGATTTCAAAATATTGCAAAAGATGTTTGAAATTGTCAAAAAAAACATGGAAGATTTGAGGCACATTTTTTAATTGTGCAAAAATTTTTTTTTCGATTTCAGGAATAATCCGCGCAATTTGAAATATTTTAAAGTTCTGAGAACATTAGAAAACAATCTAAAAGTTTTCTAAGGTTGCAAATTCTTCTTCAAATGTATAATTTTAATGACCTTAAAACAAAATAGCTTTATGAGGATTTCGTAGGGTTTGAAGATACTAAAAACTTCTTCCAAAATTTATGGGAAAATTTGAAATGACTTTTTCATTTTGAAACTTAAAAAAAGAAAGGGTGAGTTTAGAAGAGAGTTTGAAGTTTTGAAAAGATTGAAAAATAATTTAAAACTTGTAATGATTTTATAATTAGAAAATAATTCGGAATTTTGAAGATTTCAAAAATATAAGCTTTTTTGGGAATGCTCGGAAATTCCAAGGAGATGAAAATTATTTACTGCGATTCCGAGAAAATTTCTGAAAATGCCGCAAAAACATTTGGAATATTTGAAGGCAATTTTTTCAATTTTGAAAGATTTTTGAGAATTTGAAGAAAAATTAGAGTCAATTCAAAAATTATTTCTGAAATTAAAAAGTTTTCAAAAGATGCAAAATATTTTTAAACTTGAAAAGATATTCAAAAACTTATAAAATATTTTTAAATTCATCAGAATGTTCTAGATTCTTCTTCGACACATCTGAAATGTTCAAAAATATTTTCGAATTCCATGTCGGATTTGAGTAATCAAAAATTTCGTTTCGCAATTTTTATTCTTCAATGAAAATCAGTTTTCCTCTTAAATCGCAAAACTACGTGATTGCGATTGATGATGGTAGTAATTTTAAATATTAAAGAGCACGTACCTAATCCTACATGATTTTTGAAGTTTCTTCTTGTGACAGACAATTTTCTTTAAAACATAAACTGGCAGAAATGTAATAGAACATGTGTTTATCCTCGTATATATGTATTGCATAAGTAATAAAAAGATCACTAAAACTTTTAAAAACGGCAGAAAAGATTATAAAACATTTTTTTAGCATGCATATTTTTTTATAGGTATATAGTTTCATTCGATACTGAATTTTTCTTCAAACATATAAATATATAATAAAGCGAAAATGGTGCAAAGATTACGGAAAATTTTTGAAAAAGTTGGACGAAATTAGGAAACAGTTTTCAGTTCGCATACATTTTTTATAAAAGAAAAATAGTTTGATTGTATTGCTTCCTCATAGAGGGAGGTTTGTAATGACCTAAATCATCGAATAAGTCATCTTTAGAAATTGGAAATTTCGTAGAAGCAAGTTCAGAAATTTGTTATGATATTGAAACTCGTATTTCGGATAATTTTAAAATAATAAAAATACCACTAAAACTTTTCGAAAACACCAGAAGGAAATAAAAAGCATTTTTAGTTCACATACATTTTTTCAGTTATATAGCTTCATTCTGTACTTTAATTTGTTAAAAATATACACAGACGTGGGGGGCGGCAGTCGTAGAAATGATCAAACTCCCGAAAAGAACATTTTGCAATTGAAAATTGAGTAGGGAAATTTCTAGTTCAGAACATTATTGTTGAACAAAGTATAAAACAAGTTATCAACAATATAGTTGAATTTATGATCAGAGTAATGAATTTTTAACTGAAATGATTAACCTAAATGTGATAAAATGAATATTTAAAAAAATTGTCAAGCATTCGACGAGAATTTTTGAGTTTCTACTAAATTGCTGAACTTTTGAGTCGAAAATACAAATTTTCTACAAAGTATACTAATCTTCAGCAAAAAAGTTTATCTTCAGCCAAGCAGTTAAATTTTTAGCCAAGGGGATTAGTTACTTCCCAAAAAAGTCGAATTTTTAACAAAATATAAAAATTTTGAGACCAATAGTTAAATTTCAAACAAGAAAAGAAAAATTTGTACTGAAAAATGTAATAGCTTAATTGTCAATTAATAAAACTAATACTCAACAAAGAATAAAACGAACTATCCTCAATATAATTGAATTTTTAACCGAAAAAATTAATTTTGAACTGAAATGATGAATTTTCAAATAAAGAGTACATTTTTATCAAGATAATTTTACTTTTATCCGAATAGTTGTGCTCCTACTGAATTATTGAATTTTTGAGTCAAAAATACAAATTTTCTACGAAACAGTTCGATTTCTTACCAAACTGTTGAATTTTCAAGTCAGAAAGGCGACTTTTATTTGGGAGTTTGGGTTAATAAATCGATTAATAGCTATTGTGTTTTTTTAGATTCGCACGGGCCTTCGCTTACCCGAGAGGGGCCAGTACGTGGGTTTCGATCCGGAGTTTGGGTTAATAAATTGCTTAATAGCTCTTGTGTTTTTTAGAGTCATATCGGCCTCTCTTACCCGACAGGGGCCAGTTCTTGGGCTTCAATCGGGAGTTTGTGTTATTAAATGAATTAATAGCTCTTGTGTTTTTAGATTCGCACTGGCCTCTTTTACCCGAAAAAGCTCAGTATGTGGATTTCGATCGGTATGTCCCGGCCTCAGTATATTCGACCTGAGAGTGCTCACGTAAGCGTGCCAACCAATATATTTCGCGGACCCGGGGCATTGGAGCAATGCCAACCCAAAAAACCCCGTGGGAATGGACCCTCCCCTATCGAGTATAATCTAGGGAAAGATGCCCATCAAATTGAACTAGACGGACGTCTAGTCACAAAACACAGAAGAAAACTGCAACCAGCACCTGCTCAATCGGACCTCATGGATAGGACAGGACCTCCCAAAGGACCCAGCCCAAGCTTAGGACTTCGAAAGTCACAGCCGTGTCAAACTGGGCACCCCCTACTTCAACAATTAGAGAGCCCACAGCAGTCGCGACTAGGGCACACGCCCCCTCCGAATCAAAAGCCCAAAGCCGTGGCAATTCGGGCACACGCCCCCCTCCAAATCAAAGCCCACAGCAGTGGCAACTTGGGCAAACGCCCCCTCCTTCCTCCAAATCAGAACCCACAGCAGTGGCAACTCAGGCACACGCTCCCTCCAGATCAAAGCCCATAGCAGTGGCAACTCGGACACACTCCCCCCTCCGAATAAAAAGCCCACAGCCGTGGCAACTCGGGCACACCACTCCCCTCCGAATCAAAGCCCACAGCATTGGCAACTCGAGCACACGCCCACCTCCGAATCAAAGCCCACAGGAGTGGCAACTCGAGCACACGCCCACCTCCGAACCAAAAGCTCACAGAAGTGGCAATTTGGGCAG